>MNCI01009868.1:176992-278891 GCA_015680685.1 Gnetum montanum | reverse complement strand
ATTGAAAAAACTTCCTTAGAACTTAAGTTTAAATGCAAAAAAAAATGACTAGTATCATGCATATTTATTCCATGCACTTAATTCACCCCAAAAAAATGACTAGTATCAAATGTTGTTACCTTGGTTTCCAAAAAAATGACTAGTATCATGCATATTCATTCCAAAATGACGAGCATGTGTGTAACACTTGGTAACCCAGTAACGATTAGCGTTTGGTAATCCTAGTAGTGTTGCACTAGTTCAGGATGTGTACAGCAAGTGAGAATGGATACTCGTGTTAGGATTAGTTTAAAGCCTAGTTAAGTTAAATTAGTCACTTAGTTAAATTCTCTCTCCTCCCTTATTAGTAGCAGGACATAAAAACATAAAAGCTATAAAAAAAATATGCCTCAAGCTTACTTAATCATACAATCATGACATACAAGTAAGTTTGGGAAGACAATGATCAACCAACCCATCCTTGTTCCACAAGGGTGCATAAGCACTTAATCCTTGGAATTCGACCGGATCATGTGTGAAACACTTGTATTCATATGGTTGAGCATAGGGGTACCTCATTTCTTATCATTCACACCATTGCCAAGAGACTTAGTTGTTTGTGCACTCATCATTGGCACCGTTGCCAGGGACTTAGTTTTTTATGCACTAACTAGAACATAGGAAATCATTTACATCGTTGGAACAAACCCTTAGGTTTGATTGAGGAAATAATAAACAAGAGTACATTACACACTGAATAGACAAATATGTCTCCTTCTTCATAAGAAATCACCTCACCACCTAGGTTTGAAACAGGAAACAATCAGTGGCGTAATACACATGATGTTGATCTGCTAGTCTCTCAACAAGATTAAGTGGTATATATTCATCTTGATGAGTATAGACCAGACTTCATCTTTATCCTTCATCGAGATGAACAACTACATTGGCGAGACTTAAAAGGTAACATAGTGTTACCTCTTGATTGTTTAGTCCTGAGCATGCTTCTTCGTGCTCTCAAATGAATTAGCATGTCACACTTACACATAGAATACCTTGTGCAAGACCATGACTCGAGAGAATACCATTCAACAAATGCACAATGTCAAAGGGACTTGCAACAGAAGAGACATCATAAGTATTTGAAGGGTAAGTGGTCCTAGGATGCCCCACATGTCTTAAGTGAAAATGAGGGTGGTGATCACATGTGAATTTTTAGTTTTAGTATAAAAGAACCATCATGCTACCATGATAAACATCTCCTTGTGAGATAGGTGGAATGGATGGATGACATGAGCTCATTTCCTTGTACCATCAAATAACTAATAATTCATTAGTAGAAAGCATAATCCAAAAACAAAGTTTACCTATATAGATATTTATAATTTTTTCAATTTCATTTAGTAATTATTAAAATTCACAATTACAATGGAATAAAATTAGATATTACAAAAAAAATGTAAAGGTAAAAGAAAGTCAAATAAGAGTAAAAATAAAAATAAAAATAAAAAATATATAAAACTATCAAAAGATAAAGAAAATTAAAAACATATAAAAATGATTTAAAATAAGAAACAAAAAAAATATTTCATCCTCTCTAGGATATTATGGTGGATGGTCTTCTCCCCCATGGCTAAGTTGGAAGGAAGAGATTTAGAAAATCAAGTAAGATTGACCTTTTGTCAAGATGTCTTGGTTGTGGTTGGTTACTTAGAAGTCTGTAAAGATATTTAGTTGTTGGATGTTGACCAACATATGTTTTTAAGAGCTTGTTAGGTAATAAATTATCAAAGTCTTAGAAGGAAAATTTGAATGTACAATGTATGATCATTTCCACAATGTCTAAAACTTCATTGAGGCATATACATGAGATTCCAATAGAGAAACTTGTCTCTTGGTTGAAATTTTACTCTTTGTATTCAAGAATTATGTCATTGCTTATAATATGCCTTATATACTTCATTCATCATAAGGGCTATTTTTTGATTTTCATCTAGCACTTTGAGTATCATTAACCTTTATTTTCATGCTAGGTGGATGTCTAGGTCAAGGTTACATGTAGTTGTGAGTGTATGAAGTTTAGTTTAAATTGAATTTTTAGGTAACTTTTCATACATAAACTCATAAGGATAGTAGCCTATAGGAAGTTTTCATGTTGAGCAATATGCCCACAAGCCATCATTAAATTTAGTGATTAAATCTTTCCTATATTTACTAATGGTCCTTGTTAGGATTCTTCTGATATCCCTATTTGTTATCTTAGCTTGATTGTTGGCTTGAGGGTAATAAGATGTTATAATTTTATGTTCCAATCCCATGTTTTGCATTAAATTTCAAAAATTAGCACCTATGAAATGGGTTTCATTATCAAAAATTGGTGTCCTAGGCACACCAAACCTATTTATCACCTATTTTTGAAACAATCAAGTTCCAGTGTAAGAAGTATAGTTGGTAACAACTACAAATTTAGTACATTTAGTACGATAGTCAACAACAATAATAATGTAAGACTTTTCATTAGACATGGAAGTGATGGGTCCTATGAAATTAATTCCTTAAAGCTCCAAAAGGCTATAGTGGTTAGATTCACTATTTAAGCCCATCTATCCTAGTTGTTATAGCAACCAAAAACATCGGTGGCTGGAACATGGAGAGTTTCACAACTGCACAACCTAACCTCAAGTTCACTTGAGAGCCTACTAGAGGTAGAGATGAGGTGTCCTAAATGGTCTTGTTGATCAAATAGGGACTTAATGAATGTAATTGAGGTGCATCATGGTTAGCCACGATGCTAATGCGAAACAATGCTAAGTGTTTGAGTGATGTTCGCGGTGCCACCAATGTCAATGGGATCAAGCATAGTTATGTTTTTAGTGAAAATGAAGGTGCCAACATGCAGGGTTGTCACCCAAGTGTAATTTTAGGTGTGGCTATGTAATGAAATGGTAGAAAATGCAAATAAAATGATAAAAAGAAAGGAAAGGAGAGAGAAATAGAACACCACCCAGAATGGGGTTAAGCGTAGTTAAGTCCAAAAGGGGTGAGAAGGTACATGGTGTATAAAAAGCATAGTGGATAGTGTAGTGATAGTCTTAGAGGTTTCTAGCCATAGAGACTAATGTTCCATTGTGATGTTTGTGCTTGATGAGTTGGTATCCATGGTATGTAGTGGGCTATGGTGTCCTATGGTGAATTGCAGTGGATTGTGGTGGGCTATGGTGGTTTGTGGTAGTCTACAACTTTGCTAAGATGATTTTGGTTCCTTCCCAAGAGCTCCTTAGGTTTGCAAGTCTGTGAAGTTTGAAATGTACTAATGGTTCAAATTTGTTAGCCTCTCAAATTTTCCAACCCCTAGAACATTAAGCATGGAGGTATTTATAGGCATAAGGTTAGCAAAAAATGTGGAATGGCTACCACATGGCAGTGGGATGATTGGTACTATGCTATCATCCAACTACACTCTCCTATAAGGCTAGTGGTGTTGTGCTCTACTATTCTCTGTCAGACTCTATGAGGCTAAGAGACTATGACCATGCTGCCAAGTACATGTATATGCACCAAGAGGTCCACAATGTACCTAGAAAAAATCAACTTTGGAGACTATGCTCCCCACTATCTTGTGTGGGGTAGAGCATAGTTACAATTTTGGGAATAAAATGGATATAGAAAAGATGCATTTTGCTAACTACACTTGCTAAAGATGACTTGGAGCTAAGCTAAATGCTAGTGCTGCATTATGAAGGCCTTTGGAGGCTATTCTAGCTAACTATGCTTAACTACGCTTTGTATTGGGGAGAGTGTAGTCCCACACTTAGAAAAAAAATTTGCAAAAATTGCTATGTGCATACTATGCTCTCCATGAGAGGTTGACTACGCTCTTGACTAAGGATGAGCGTAGTCCTAAGACTTGTCAAAACTTGTGGAAATTGGCTTCTAGTTGACTACGCTTGACTATGCTTTAGGCTAGGGAAGAGTGTAGTCTCAAAACTTAGAAAACTTTGCAAAAAATAGGCCTTCATGTTGACTATGCTCTCCACAAGAGGCTGACTATGCTCTAGGATAGTGGACAGTGCAGTCTTAGCAATTAGAGAAAATTGTACGAAAAACTATGCCTTCATGATGACTACGCTTAACTATGCTCTGGGGTAGTGGAGAGTATAGTCTTAGGACTTAGAAAATTTTGCAGTAACTAACTTAACATTTAAAAAAATTGCAAAAATAGCCTTTGTATTGACTACACTTTACTTGAGGTTGACTATGCTCTAGGATAATGGAGAGTGTAGTCTCAACCCTTAGAAAAAATTTGCAAAAATGTGCCTTTGTGCTAACTATAGCTAACTATGATTTGGGGTAGTGGAAAGTGTAGTCTTAGCACTTAAAAACTTTTACATCTGGGATGTTGAAGTCCAAATTTTGTGATGTTTCATTGGTTCCTCTTTGTTGACATCTAATGAAATTGCATGGCATCTGTATGATATGTTTTTCCTCCTCAGGATGACTTATGTTACATTTTCCTGGGCTTTGACTGGCTAATAGAAGCTTTCCATGGGATGAATTATGTTATGTACACCTTCGAAAGCTTGGTTTTTGATGTGATATATGAAGAGGGTGTCATGTCATCACAACACATGAGAATCAAGGGATTTTCAAGCTTTGCTATATGGGAAATGAAAAAGTATTGGAATGTAGGAGTGGATGTGAGTAAACTATAATGGGATAAGTGGGATGTGCACTCTTGAGAGGCTTAGCTAGTCCAATCGTGCACATCAAAGTGATGTGACAAATTTCCATTGCAATGAGATGTGCCTTTGCATGACTGTCTCAAGGCTGTGTCCTATAAACACAACTCTAAGAAGACAAGAAGATGACAAAACATGAAATGGAAATCAAATGTAGGAGGCAAAGATGTTGCAAGTGCTCCAAAGGTTGGTCAAGTTACAAGTGCTCAAAAATCTAGTAAAATCTCAAGGAGAAATGATGCTACAAGTGTTCTAAAGGCTACATCAGTTGTAGGTGCTTCATTCTGGGACTATGCCTAGCATTTGTTTGAGAAGGTTGATGATGAATTTGTTAGTGGCCTCTACTTGGCCATTTTCTTGAGGGTAGTATGGCAACAAAAATGAATGTTTAATGCCAAAGCACTCATAAAAGGCTTTAGTTTTAGCACTAATAAATTATGATCCATCGTTTATCACTATGATCATGGGTAAGCCGAAATGGGTTGCTATGTTATCTAGCACAAATTTGAAAACTTGATACGATGTTATCTTCCTAAGGAAAATAGCCTTAACCCACTTGGTAAAATACTTAGTTGCAGTTATTATGAATCTGTGCTCTATAAAGGACTTAGGAATTATGGGTTTGATGATGTCCAAGCCCCAACATTGGAATGACCATGTGATCTGCATTGTGTGCAACTCAATTGGTGGCACGTGCATTAGGTTGCCATGTCATTGATAAATGTCACATTTTTTAACCTTCAAGAGGTAATCACACTCCATGTAAGACTAATACTAGCCTAACCATATAATTTTCATTACCATTTCCTAGGTGCTATGTGAACTCCACACATTCCCTCATGGACTTTCTTAATGATCATTTGTACTTTGCTATTGCTTACACAGGTTAGCAGTATGTCCTTGGAGGATCTGTAACATAATTTGTCATCACCCACAATGATGTATTACTATGAACATTTGTGTAATGTGTGTTTTTGGGTGGTAGTTAAATGTTGTAGAGGCTCACCCTATAGAATGTATGCCTTGATGTCATTGTACCACTCTCCTACATGGGTTGTGCTAACTATGGCTATAAAAAAAACATTGATGATTTGCATGATAGGCATAATGCAATTTGCTATTGACGTAGGCAATGCATGGAACATGTTAGGGGTGATGCTTAGGGCTAATGTTGCTAGTGCATTGACTATGGAATTTTCATTCTGGGGAATATGTTGGACATTAGAAATTGCAAAGTATTGAAGTAAGTGCTTTGCCAGGTCATAGTAAGGCTATAAATGTTGAGCTTTGTAGGTGTAAACATTTATCATCTGGTTGATAACTAATTGTGAGTCACCTTGGATGGCTATGCCTTAGATCCCTAGCTCATGGGCTACAAGGATACCTTAGAGGATACCTTTGTACTCTACCACACTGTTAGTGTAAGGAAATGCAAAATGATATGCGAAGGGTTAGATCTCCCTTGAGGGAAATGTGATAATGATGGTGGTGCTAACCCCTTGAGAGGTTAAAGCTTCATTGAAATTCAAGATTACCTCATAGTTGTCAAGCACTTGACTAATTCTATTAACATGCTCGTTTGGGAATTTAGGGTCTATGGTTGCTTGATCAGTTATGGGTGAATCCATGAGTTGTATGGATATAGCTTAACCCTTTGTTGAGGATTTTGCAACATAGTGTAGGTCAAACTCTATTGTTATTTATTTTCATTGTGTAATGTGACTACTTTTGTAGATGTTTGTTGTGATTGATGAAAGTACATTATTTTTGGAAATGATATTAGCTTGATTGTGGAAAAGGTAATGCCTTCACTTCTTTAGTGAGAAGACTAAGGTGAGGCAATGCTTTTTCAAGTCATTGTATTTCACTTCATGGGCTACTAATGTGTGGCTCAGATAGTAAACTTGGATCTTAATGTCATCATCCTTCTATTGGCAAAGCAAAGAAGTGATGAAAGTGTCAAAAGTGGCAAGGTAGATGTAAAAGGTTTATCTCCTTATGGAGGGTGAACCATAGGTACTTGTGCAAACTCTTTCTTAAGGTTGTTAAATTCTTGTTGGCATTGAGATGTCCACTTGAAGTGGGCTCCTTTCTTGAGTAGATGTTGCATTGGTTGTGACTTGTCAGTTAATCAGATGATAAACCTATGTATGAATTACAACCTACCTTGCAACCCTCATATCTCCTTAAGGTTAGCCAAGGGTGCTAAGTTGATTATGGCCTTAACATTTTTGGGGTCTATGCATACTCCTACTTTCGATACTACAAAACTAAGCATCCTACCCATTCTAATGCTGAAAATACACTTCTTGGTGTTCAGCATAAGATCATGTTTCAAGCAATGTTTAAGCACTAATTCTAGATCATTTACATGGTTGTGAGCCACTTTGGACCTAATAGTAATGTCATTGACATAGTTGTGGAGAAAGCTTAGCATGTAATTGGTAAATATATATATCATCGTGCATTGATATGTTGCTCCTACATTCTTGAGTCCAAAAAGAATCATGGTATAGCAAAACATACCCCAAGGGGTCATGAAGGTTATATTGAGTTAGTTCTTAGGTTTGATCCTAATTTAGTTGTAGCTTGGGAACACATCCATGAGGGTAACAATGTGTGTCTAGCTGTGGTATCGACTAGTTGATTGATACTAGGCAATGGGATGTCATCTTTTATGGTTACCTTATTTAGGTCCTAGAAGTCTATTCAAATGCAAGTATTTCCATTTTTCCTAGGTACAACTATGATGTTGGAGATCCAATTTGCACAGTTAATAGCCCAGATGAAACTAGCTTTGTAAAGCTTGGTGATTTCATCATGGATGGCCAAAACCACCTTAGGTCTAACCTTGTGCACTTTTGGTGTAATTGGTTTAATACAAGGATTGATAATGATGTTGTGCTAGACTAGCCAAGGCCTTGATGTTATCATTAAGCACTCTAGTAATGTCTTGGGCATGCTCGGGCTCTAGTGAGAAGCTTAGTTTTAGTGTTCATGACTTTCCATTGGGTGTTGTCACAAGGATCTCAACTAGGGAATCCTCTCTAACATTCCCTACCTCTAGGTCAGGAGCCTTGACTAAATGGACAGGCTAGTCTAGTGGTGCCTTTATAGATGCTATGTACTTAACATAGGTTGCAGGCTCAAGGTCTAGGCAAGGAGGGTCAATGAATCCCTTGATGTTGTAATGAAGCCTTATGAGGACCATAGGTGAGAAGATATGCTTCTACATAGCCATGTCATGTTCCTAAAAAATGAACTAGAAAAATGTCAAGTGGCACCTATTTTAACAAAGTTAATATGCACAAACAAAGAGAAAGCAATGTGATAAAATTTTCCTAAGTATGCATGTGAGCTATTAAGAAAGCTAAGCATGTTTATGCAAGTTTTAGAACTTAATAGGATATATGCATGCTATTTGTAGGTCTCAGTAGACCGTGGATGTGTTAGTAGTGTTATTCTAGGGAGGGCTAGCCATGCTCAAGGAATGGAATTGGCTTGATCATTCAAAAGGTGGTAAAAAATCAAATTTTTTTGGCAAGGTATAGGTGACTGCACTCTCATGTGACTATGCTCTCACCTAACTATGCTCTCCACTAGGTGTTTGATGTGGAGCATAGTCCTGGGTTGGTATATCATTAAATGATCCTAGAAGGGTATATAGGTACATTTTCACCATGGGTAAGTTGTCATTTTGCTACTTTTGATTGTGACATCTAAAGTGTAGTCTTTCCATAAAGGTTACATTGTTTCTAGTGGAGAGCATAGTTGGATAAGAATGACATGTTGTAGTGGACATCTATGCCTAGGACTGGTGAACATCATTGAGGGGAAGAGAGTGCTGGACCACTTTCCTTAGGTACACATGGAGGAGAGGAGGCTATTGGTATCAACTAGGCACCCTCACTACACTCACCCATTTGCTTATTTTCTCATGATCTCTTCAAGGATAAGGGTTTGGAAGTGTAGGTTCTTGTGCCCTATCATGATGCCCTACCATGATGCCCTACCATGGTAGTGGCTGTTATCACTGTGCACTATTGTAACCATGGCAGTGGGGAGGGTTTTTTGAGTGATGGGATTTTTGCTAGGCTATGGTTTTTTTTTGTGGGTTGTGGGGGAGGCTAAAGGCTACATTTTGTAGTGCAATGATTGGAAATAGCTTCCATTGCATGGCATATCATAATCACATTCCCCCATTTTTTTTCAATGTGGCCATAGGGGAGAATTTCATTACTAGGATTTTGAAGCACACATGTGTAGGGTTTGGTAGTTAAGGGCTTGGGATAGAGGGTAGGCACCATGTGTTGGACACTAGGGTTCTAGCAGTGGCCAAGGGTGACCTGCCATGGGATAGGAGGCATAGTAGGTGTTTTTCCTACAATTTTTCTATGCGAAAAATCTTTTCTTTTATTCTAATTGTGGGGAAATGGTTTCTATTAGGACCTTTAGGGTTGCATAGGAAGGGGCTAGGCATTAGGGACCCATAGAGTTACACAACCATGATAGCCCTGAACACCATCTAGTGTTTTGGTCTAGCCACAGGGGCCATGGTTGCCACCACCCACCATGGCTATTCTATATTTTTTTTCCTTAAAAAAAATTTTTGTGGAGGTTTAGGGTAGTGATGGTAAAGGAGGGGGAGAGGGTAGGGTTTGATAGGAAATATGGGCATGTGGATGCAGTGACATCATAGGCGCAACATGTAGTAGGGCATGAGCAAAGGATGCAACAAGGCAAAACAGGGCATAGGCATGATGCATGGCACTGGAACAGGGTACACTGTGTAGAGGGTGGTGGGGTAGTGATGCATGGGGGCTAGCAAGATAGTAGTGTGTGAGGATACACTCTACACTGCTATAGCCAGGACTATAGTCCCCATGCCTTGGAAGCACAGTTTACACTGAGTGTTTGATGAAATGATTTCCTTGCCAAGTATTTTTTGGAATGTGTTTGCCATGAAAATTCATGTTTCTTTGGATTATGCTCTATAGAGAGCATAGTTGGGAGTTAGAAAAAAATCATATTTTAGGACTACAATCTTTACTTTGGTAGCCCAAAGTTTGAAAATTTTTGCCATTTTTGAGACTATGCTCTCTACTGAGGTAGCCCAGAGTTAGAAAAAATTTGTGATTCTCAAACTACACTATCCACTAAGGTAGTCCAAAGTTAGAAAATTTTGTGAACTATGCATGATGCTAAACCTATAAAGTGGAATGCTAAGCCTATGAAAACATGTTATACCCCAATGGATACTAGGCATGTCAAATGTGTTGGCTTATGTCCTATACTTGTAGGGCCCCAGAGTGTATTACCAAAATTAAGATTTTTTTGCTAGTTCATGTTGGATTGTGTTCATTTTGGTAATTTTTACTAATGTATTTTAATAATTTCATGTCAAAATTTACATCTATGTTTGTATACTAACACTTTACTTATTACTTGGTGGTTGGGAGGTGCTATTAAAACCTATCTTGATCATAGTGAAGCTTGTAGGCATCCTATGCTACATGAGCAAACCTATCCCCAACATGCTTGCACAAAATATGTGAGTTGATCATTAGGCAGTGTGGTTCGGGATAAGGGCTTATGAGTTCTTCGAATTTCTATTATAGTATTTTAGAGTGATTATGTGGTGACACTTGGCCATGGAGGCTACTAGCACCATCACCAAGATGTTATTGCCTAGGGCTAACTGGGGCATCTTGAGATTCATCTTAGATGTGCCTACTACTAGTGGTGATGGATTAGGTGGTTCAAGCCAAGGTACTAGGAGTGCTTGACATCTATCTAGGATATGACACATGATAGGGTTTGGTTACTACAATAAGAGCAACACCCTTTTCATTTTACTGTGGGTGCACATCCTATTTGAAAACCCACCCAGGACTGTCTACTACATCAAAATGTAAGTGCTTTCATGGTTCTTATAGTTTTTTTCACTTCTAGCTTATGTCATATTGCTAATGGCTTATGATTAATGCCAGGTTTAGAGTTGATGAGGAGGGCCTACATAACATGGTGGATGCTCTAGCCTTGCCCGATACTACCTTGGAGTTGTTTTCATCTAGTAGTTGGAGGAAGAGTGATTGCACCACCCCAATGGTGTTGATTTTAATAGCTTGTTTGATGGTGTGTAGCTAGGTGAAACACTTGCATTTATGCCTAAGGGCTCACTAGGTAACTAACTTATGTTGTCATCTATTATTACCTATTTAGTCTAGTATCTTTAGCTATTCAGCCATGTACTAATTGCATCATTGTGTTACAACCTTAGATATTCCCACTAGCTGTCCCACGACTACTTACCACATGGAGCCATGGGTAGACATGCTACATAAAGTTTTCTTCATGGACAGTGTCATTGATGACATGGTGGACTACTTGTGACAAGTAGACCCTAAGCTTGATATGTGTGTGATGTTGGTTTGCTTTATGTTTCCCCATTGCTTCAATGCTTAGTTCTTTAATAAGATTGATTAATTTTTGCATGTCTACAGGTCCTAAGTTATGGTGGGATCTAAGTAAGGTGTTGAAGGTGGATGCCATTCCTCACCTCCCTCTTGAAGTTTATTAGGCGTCTCATCACATGTACAAAAAATTGAACAAGTACATACTTTCCTATGTGAAGGTGTTGTGGATTTACAGGCACTCGAATAAGCACTTGTGGAAATGTGTGAATGAGCTCTAAGATAGTATGGTTATCCAAGATGTGAAGATCAATGATCTTTAATCCAAATATGACTTCTTGGCAGCTAGATCATAGGAAGACAACACTTGGAATACCTTTAAGATGAAGTATGCCCAATATTGGATAGCTCTTAGAGATAAAAATGAGGCCACATGAGATCTGATAGAGTAGTAGCTACAAATGGACTTATTTGTCCAAAAGAACCAAGATTGGAAGAACTACAACATGAAGGTCTACTAGGAGGGCAAACGCAGAAGAGCCATAAGCACTAGTATAAGTGAGAGCATAACATGTACCTGTGGTGGTACAAGGAAAAGTCTACTAAACATTGTTGCCTCAAGATGTTCCTTGAGGCAATCAATAGGAGGTAGGCATATGTGTAGTTTGTGTAGCACATGGTGTTGAGTGGCTCTCTTGAGAGGTAGATTATCACCTCTTCTAGAGAGGTTTCTTTTGCTACTTTTTTTATGAAGCCACCCACATGGGCCATTGTGGACAAAGGCAAGACCCTTGCAGAGATTAACCTTGGCCAGGAGATCTCAACACAACTTTCCAAGGCCAAGATTCTCTGGCACTTGGAGGTTGGCCTTGTAAGGTTACCTTCAAAATTCACCAATGTAGGACCCTCTTAGGTTACTTTTTTTAATGCTTTTCTATGTATTTGGAGTTAGCTTCTATAGTGCACATTTGCTTACTAATTGTGTGTTTTTGCTATGATTATGGTGACAGGTACCTAGCGATGCTACAAGCCCCAATGACATGATGGAGGAAGAAGAGCCTCCACCCCCACCTAGCATCACTAGTTAAGCATGATTAGATGTACTCTAGCTGCTAGGCATTTTTGCTATAGTTTTGCCACATGATGCTATTCATGGCAGGTACTATTATTCATATGACATCTAACAAATATATTTGCTATGTATAATGTGTAATGTGTAAAATTTTCCTTCTATAGTTATTTGCTCTATCCTTGCTATGCTTATAATGTGATGAATTAATGTGCTAACTCAGGATTGTGCAATGATATTGTAAGTAGGCCACTGCAAGCTCCATGCTAGTTTAAGGCCATAGTGGGAGGGTTGAGACTAGTTTAAGGCCATTTCAAGCCGTAGCGTTGGAATTAAAAGCAATAGTTTTTGGTCATTCTAGGCGATTACAATAGTTTAAGGCCATTCTAGGCCATGATGATAATTTAAGGCCACTTCAAGCCCTTGTGGTAGGATTAAGAAGGGTAGTTTAAGGCCATTTCAAGCCACTATAAGAAGATTTGAGAATAGTAGTTTTAGGCCATTCTAGGTTGCAAGTTGTCAATTTAAGGCCATGGTAGGCTACATGTCACCAGTTTCAGGCCATGGCAGGCTATCTATTAATACCTCTTGTTTTTAATTTTAGCTTTTATGATTTTTATGCATTGTAACATTTTTTATGCATGAAAGCAAATGCATTAATGCAACAACAGTAGACATGTAGACTAAGCTATCAAATGTGTAGGTGATGCAGATGGTAAGCTAAGAGATTAAACTAAATGTAAATAATATGTTACAGTAGTAATGCACTGTAAGTGGAAACTAGGATACAGGGTGTAGAAAAGAAAATAGTAGGTAGGTTCCTAGCACACTTTTAGACTAAGTGAGAACCTTAGCTATGCAGTTGGTTCCTAACCTAGTGTGGATTAGGGGATGCATAGGGCATAGAGGGCACTATTTGGTAGTCTCCCTAACCTTCACTCACTATGTTGAATGGTAATTCTACCCATAGGACATCCTTTGGGAGGTTAGTAGCTTCTACCACATCTTTGGGTGCATCGACCTTGTGTGTTTCATTGTCTATCAAAGGTGTGTCATTAGGGAATTTGAACTTCAACCCTTGCTCCATATCTATGTTGTTGATAGCCAGAGGGGTAGCATTATTACCATGAATGATAACTTCATCACCGTTGTATGAAAGGTGGATTTCTTGATGAATTGGGAAGAAGATAGCACTTAGCTAGGCCAGCCAAGCCCTACCTAATATTAGGTTAAATCTTGGCATCTCCTCTATGATGATGAATTTGATGATGGTGGGGAATTACTCCCCTACCATAAAGGCTATTGTGATGGTACCCTTCATGATGATGAGTGAGCTACTAAAGGACTTTAAGCATGTAATTTTTGTTTGCTTGATTTAGTTTATGAGGCCTAACTTATCGATGATAATGTATGGGATAACATTTGTTGCTGCCCTGTCATTGATGTGCACCCTCCAAATCTTGCATTGTCCAACATGTATGATAATAAACATGGGAGCCATTATGACCTCACCCTTCTTAGGATTTTCCTTAATTACCTCATCATGAAATGTGAGGGATCTGGAGCTTGATTCCTATGGCTCAAGTGGTAACATCATAGCATGGATGGATTTCTCATCTACTAGGATATTCTCTATGATAAAAATGGAGGTCAACATCCATACAAGTGCTTCACAGTGGGAAGATGAGGTAATGATTAGGTTATAAATGCTCAACATTATGTTCTTCTATTTGAGTGCTTGCTTAACTTGGGCTAATGCATCCATGAAGTTGTTGGCACATTTTTACCATTTCATGGAACAGGTGGACTTATTTGCAAATGGTGAGGTACAGAATCCTAATGAACTGAAACTGTTCAAGGAGGATTATGTTCTTTCTTGTAAATAATTCTGCAATAGTTAATTAACCATGAAGTTGGAATAGAAATGAAAATGTTGCTGAATTGAATGTTTTGAAAATCAAGGGATAATGACATTGCAATTGGGAATGTTGGCATGAGGGTTTATCTAGAGTCAAAAGAAAATGATGTATCAATTGTAGATATCTCTCTAGCTTATGATAGAGTAGCTCTAGTTACTTTTTCTATAATAAAGTGCGGAGAAGATGAATATGGAATCAGCCTTGATATAACGGGGATTACATTTGAGGTGCCACAAATTAAAATGTGAGAGTACAACTCCACTTATGCATTCGGTTGTATATGCATACATATATTTATATGTCAACCCATGCATCAAACCCATGGTTATTATCTCTACTACTATGATATAAATAACAATAAAATATAATATTGATTTAAAAAGGGAATTTATGCAACAATTGTTCAAAGTCCTATGAGAATTGAACACTTGTCAATTGAAATGGTGGTTATAACCACCACAAAGGCCACTTGTCAACTACAACCTCTTTATCTCCACAATGGCCACTTGTCAACTAAATGGGACACGTGTCAACTGCAACTTGTTTCTCTCCATGGTGAACACTTGGCAACTAACTGAAGACACTTGGAAAATGAATGAAGACACTTGGTAACTACATGAAGACACTTGGCAACTACATGGGACACTTGTCAACGATAGCTTTTTTATCTCTTTGGTGGTTGAAACCACCCAAAATTGTTGTAACTTACCTAACTTGTTGGGAAAGTAACCTCCTAACTTGTTGGGCAAGTAATCTCCTAATTGGTTGGCCAAGTTACTTGGGAGAGAAGTTAGGTGAGATATTTTTGAATATGTAACTTCCCTACCTACCTTTGAACCCTATAAAAAGGTTTCAGGGGTCAAGGAGGAGGATCATCACTTAAAATCATCATCACTTCTCACATCACAATTGGGACTTTTGGGAGGTCTCATACATCACACTTTGGAAGGCTACTAGTTAGCACTTGGGCTCTCACTTGGAGACACACTTGGGGTCTTGAGAAGAGCTTTGTAAAGAAGAAATTGTGACGATTGCTTGCAAGATGGCTTGCTAGAATAAAGATTTCAGCCTCTTTGTCATGGTCCTGTGAGTTATGCATTTCATTTTTTGTTTTGTTTAAATTTTTTAGCTAGTGGTTTAGATAGTATCATCCTTGGCAAGTAATTTTGGGATTTTTAGATTGCTCTTACTGTTCTTGTTGCCCGATAGAAAGTTCTATTAAAATTTTGCCATAGAAGCGCTTGTGTTTAAAAGCCTTGAGAGCATTTAAGTAGTAAATTTCGTTATTGTGCAACGTGTGGGAACTGCTATTGGGATTGTTGTAAGAGAGCCTCTGTTTGTAGTCACGCCGTTGAACAATTCAGTAGTCGAGAGGGTTCAGAAAATCTTTGGTATTTTGATGGGACCAGAATAGCTTCTTTTTATCTTTAAAGTGAATTCTCGTGGTATTTCAATCAGAAATTGTCAAGTCTTTTAAAGGTTCTGTTTGAATGCAATCGTTGACATCTATTATCTAGTCAAAATGGAGTCTCGTACGTGGTAGTTTACGCAGCAATTTTTGGTAGCATAATAGGATTGTCTTGAAGATATTGCTTGTTTGAGCCTTGGAAGTTTGAACAATTCGTAGATATTGAATTTGGGATAGCTTTATTGCGAAGTGTTTACTCGTGTCATTTTACCTTGTTTAAATATTTGAGGTCTACACAAATCTGCTTTCTTTTCTTTTCTGCTTATTTCCATCGAATCTTGCTCTATTTCTAGTTTTCTTGTGGAACTATCTCTTTCTCTGGGGAAAATTAGGAGTAGATTGCAGAGTTGTGCTCAAATGTTTTTGCAAAATTTTATTTGTTACAAGTAGGTATTATAAGGACCGCGTAGACTAGGTAGTTGAACAAAATAGGAAATTTTCAACAACTCACAGTACTGGGCAAAGTTGGCTGAATCTCTTTAAAGTAAGTCATTTGTAGTTTACATGCAATGCAATCGTTACATTTCTCACAACCACACACCGCAATAGCACACACATATACTCAAATTAACTACTAAGTTTCTTTGGAGGTATCTGGGCCTTGGTGTTGCCAGAGACCAACAGGCACCTAAATCCTTTTCGAGGACACTTGTTGGTGGTCGCATCCCAAACGGTCGCCAACAGAAGTATTTTCCATCAGTTGTATTTTTATTAGCATTAAATTCTTCTATACATCCTAAGAGACAAATTTTATAGGGAGGTGACTTGGGATTTGCTAGCTTGGCCTACAAAGGGGCCTCAGTGCTTCGTTGCATGTTGTTGGTTGTGGCCTCCTCAATTGTTTTGGCCATAGGAAGATATAGGAACTAGCTTGGGTAGACCTAGTGCTCTTTGATCTTGACATTGTCGTATCATTCTATCTTCAAGATGCTCATTAGGCCTCTTGGGTTGCCACCTAGAGGGTCTATTAATGTTGCTAGTAGGATTAGCTCTAGGATGTAAAGGGATTGATGCATTACCAACTACTAGACTCCAAGTAGGTGAGGAGTTAGCATGTTGTGGCACCTTGACAACAAAGGATGGTTGAACTATTATTGTTGCAACATGTTGTGGGACCCTAACCATGAAGGTAGTTATAGGTACTTGAAGTGACACTCTAATGAAAAAAGGAGGCCAAAAACCCATAGGGGCCATGAAGGCCCTTATGCTACCAGAGGGCACATGGACCATGAATGGCTACTACATCAGTTCAAAGATAGAATTGATGACATAACCTACATTTTCTACATTTAGAGAGTCCTTATACACCCTCATGGATTAGTTTTGAGGTCTAACTAGGTTATCAGCATCAAATACCAACTCACCTATGTCAATCTTTCTTTGGAGGTCATCCTATAGGGCTATGCAAAAATCAATGTTGTGACTAGGAAACTAGTGGTAGTGGTAGAACTGATCCAACTTAAAGTGTTTTAGGATCGAGGGCTCATTCAAGACTATCAACGTGGGATTCCTTAGGAGCTTGGAATATTTATTGTATCTTTTGCAAGCATCTTTGGACATCTACTTGTATTGGATACATCTAGTCTTCAGCAGTTGGTCCAATAGTTTTGAAGGTTTAATGGTAGTGGGATGTACTTAGAGAAATCCTTGTGCTCAAAGTTAGGCCTTGGAGCAACTTTTCCTATAGCCACTAATGACATGGGCTAGTTAGTTACTGT
This sequence comes from Gnetum montanum, assembly GCA_015680685.1. Classification (NCBI taxonomy): domain Eukaryota; kingdom Viridiplantae; phylum Streptophyta; class Gnetopsida; order Gnetales; family Gnetaceae; genus Gnetum; species Gnetum montanum. The sequence goes on along the minus strand of MNCI01009868.1, from coordinate 261,586 downwards.
AGTGCTAGGGCTAGTGATTTTTTTGTTGGCTAGGGCCTTGTGTGGCCTAGTCATTGGCCTTAAGTTGATTGTTTTAGCCTCTTTGTCCATAGTTTCCACTGTTGCACTCTACTTTCCTTTATCTATCCCATTTTTGGCATGTACATCTTTATAGGCCACGTAGGCTAGATCCTTGCTGGCTTTTGCCATGTCTTGTATGCTCTTGGTCTAGACAAAGGCTTATCTTAGACACTGCAGGCCAAGTAGTATAGTTTCAACTTGATGAAGTTGTTAATTGCACCTTTAAAAATGGCCAGGAGTGTGTCTCAGCTATTGGCTCTCAAATTATTTTTAATTAGGTGCTCCAATGTTTGATGAATTTTTACATGGGCTCTAGATGGCCCTACTTGATTTGTATTAGTAGGTCTAGGGTAATTTCAGCCTTCAAGTTATACATGAAGTGCATTACAACCTAGTTTAGAAGATCCTCCAAGGAGGAGATAGAGCCCTTAGGTAGTGTGTGGTACTAGTCTAGCATCTTGCTAGTGAGTGACATGGAAAAAACATGTATGATGACATGTGGCCATGCTTGCAGTAGTAGGCACTCATACCTAAATGTCACTAGGTGTGCATTGGGATTCCCTTCATCATTGTACTTGGTGAATTATGGTAGAAGGATCTCAGTTAGCAAAGTTAATAGTGGGATAGTAGGACTTATGGGGTCATCCTAGTAGAAGTACACTACTTTAACCTTTTCAGAGGAGGTGGTCTTGAGCCATTTCACCTCTTCTATTAAGGTTTGAATCAGTTGGAATGCCTAATCTATGTTTTGGGATACTACAACGGGCTATGCTAGTTGTGCTACTTATTGTGCTAGTTATGTGGTCCATGATCTAGTTGTAGGCTATGGCATCATGCAAGGTGCTTGTTGAGTTAGTTGTGTTATGGTTATAGTGACTGGGGCAAGCCACACATGCATAGGTTGGACCACTACTAAGGATGTCAACAAAATAGATAGGACATAAGGTGCCTTAGTCATTTGGTGCTAAGAGACATGCACTATGTTAATGTAAGGTTGATCTGGCATGATTGTTGCTAGCAGAGATAAATGTGTAGGCTACAATAATGCCATAAAGGGTAAGGTAACAAGAGGTAATGTATTGTGAGGCATATGATTCATTTGGTGCATTGCTATCACAAGCATTAACTTAGAAGGTGAAACACCACCAATTTTAGGCTTTTGCATTTCAACAACAAATTTGTCTAACTATTAAAACTTAACAAATTTTTTCTAAGTGTTGGTGTTATGTTGTCTAGTGTAGCCAACGTAGCATGCAACAAGGCCTATTTTGCAAAACTTTTCTAAGTGTGTTGCTACACTCTCATTTTCCTTACTACACTTCCTAGCATAGTAGGGATAGCGCATAGTTCCATGGCTAGTTTTCCAAAGTGCCAAGCTAGAAGTGGTCAATGTTTGCTTAGGATGAATGAAATAGTTCAGGAAATTTTCTATCTCCTAGGTTGTCACACTTGCTATGCTCCCTAGTGTAGCCAGCATAGCACATGTTCTAATGGCCAGTTCACCCAAGTGCTAGGCTAAATGTTGTCAGGACTACTTGGGATGGAAAAAAGTAGTTTCAAAAATTTCTGGACTACTTGGGATGGAAAAAAGTACTTAAAAAAATTTCTATCTTTTGGAGGTTTCTAGTGTAGCACATTTCTCAATACCTAGTTTTTCCTGTGTTAGGCAAGATGTTATCAAGCTAGATCAACATGAAAGGGATATTTGGAAAATTTTGCAACTCCCAAGGCTGCCTCTCCTTCTATGGAATAGAGCATAGCTAGTGTACCATGAATGAAATCTATAGATTTTGCTAAATTTTGGATAAGTATCCCTACTACACTCCCTAGCATATCCATCATAACCATTTTTGAACATCAAAATTTTGCAAAATTTCACTAAGTGTTGTGTCATGCTATAGAGTGTAGCTAGCCTGACACTAAAGAAAAGCCTCTAACAGCCTTCAAAAGCCTCCAGAACACAATATTAGCCTTTGTATTAACTACAACATCCCCCCAACAAGCAATCTCAACAATTTGTATCTCTTTTGCACCCCCATTGGTCCCTAAAATTGTTCCTACACTTGACCCCACTTGAAAGAGGGGAAGATGTAGTCCCAAAGTGTAGCCTCCAAGTTGTACTATTTTACATTATTTGTAGGTACATTGTAGTTAGTCAAAATATGGTACATGCAATCTTGGTAGTGTGGTCATAGTTCAGTAGTCTCCAGAGATCCGTTGCAGTTCTTTAGAGAATAACACTTTGCTACTCTCATGGGAGCATAACAGGACTTGTACCACCATCTACCCTCATGCCACATGGCATGTAATTTGCATTTCACACTAACCCTAGCCCTATAAATACCATAATTTTCAACACTATAGTGGTTGGTAAATTAAAAGAGCATTAGGCATTTTAACTTTCTAAGAATCCCTGGAATTCTCACACCTGAGCACCTGAGCTTTGCACCTTGGCATCTCCCAAAACATAGTCCACCATTGCACCTACAGAACATGGCAATAGCCAACCTACTAGGTTTAGTCCCGATGGTAGCCATTAGCTCCACATCTTGGGCATCCCATAGACTATGACTACACTATTGTGCCACCATTGTGCTTGTCTATACACTGTGTACTATTCTCACCTCTTTTCCTATAATAACTACACTCTCCCTTTTTTGGGGTAGTGAATTTTTTGTTCTCAAGATCTGTTCCATTTTTTCAAGCATTTTTCTTTGATATTAACCATAACTCTTACATTTTTCTACTATTTGATATATCTTAGCACATTCACCTCATTGTTCTTACGTTGGGACACCTTACTATGCTCTGGTTTAGCTTGTCCTGGTATCCACACATAATGCAATTTAAACCCCTCATGCACACTAGTGTTCTAACACCATGTAAGTCCCTATTTGATTGACAAGACTATTTAGGGCAGCTCATTTCCATTTCCTATCATGAATCTCACATAGATTCGAGGTTAGGCTATACGCCTGCTAACCTCTCAATGTTCCAGCCACTGACGTTTTTGGATGTCATAGTTTTTTTGTGGTAGAAGGAGGACATCCCATTTCTTTTGTGTTCAAGGATAGTCCCACATGATTTTTGCACTTCTATTAATAGCTACAAGCTATCATAGACATAATGCTCCTATGTACCTGCCATGGTAGTAGCTAGATCATAGGCTAGCGTAGGAGTTGTCTACATTTTAGTTGGTGTAGATTGGTCCTAGTTGTTTGTTCACTTGGAACCCTATAGGAAAAAAGTCCAACTATGTTTGTTGTATCAAGCTCTGAGTGCTCTGGAAAGCATAACAACCCCTTAGAGTGTAACAAGCATAATGCTAGAGTTAGTTACTTTCTAATAGCATTTCTAGAGTTAGTTATTTTTTAGCTTATTTTCATATTTTTCTACACTTAATTGTTTCCTATTTAGCACTATCTTCTATAAATTTTTTCTACATGGTAACATGAATCTCGTGAACCCTTCAACCTCTACCCTGAGCATGGAGGTGGCTCATCCCATCCAATAGGTGGTGGACATTGAGCCCCCACTCAGTCCTGTATAGCCACAATGGTAGTTACTTAGACTATGTAATCAACCACCTAAACATATGACATTGGATGATAAAAGATACAACTTCCTTTGTGTGAAGCTTCAAGAAGGTTTGTCCCTAGATCACTAAGAAATAGATGCAAAGCATAGCTTTGAAATCATTCAATGGAATAGGAAGAAGTTCCTTCCTTTACTTGATGCGTTCATCCCCCTCACTGACAACTTTATGTGGCTGCTAGACCGACTCATTAGAGTAAGTCGGCCAAAAGAGCAAGATGTGGCATCAAACTATGATGAGGGGTTGTAGGATGGAAAAGAGGAGCTTTAGGTAGGTTTAGAGAGTGGTGTCCCATTCTATGCCTTTTTCCAATAGCCCATCTCTAGCTTTGTCCCATGCTAGTTGCAGTTGCCTACCTTCTTTAAGCTAGTAATGTCACTGTCACCACCCAGGTCAATGCCTGTAGTAGCTAGCCACCAAGTATTGCATGCATAAAGTGCAAGACCCTATACCACCTTCTCCTTTATCATCTCCTCCTAGTCTGTGTAGGCTTCCCTACTAGCATTTGTGATGCCAACATAGTTGTATGTGCACATGATGCCTTTATCTCAACCACAAATAAGTCAAGTGTCCTTGATCCCAACCATCTTAGTAGCACCTCCAAAAATAGCCTAAGACACAATTGCATGTTGGGTTGTGGCCTCTATGCCTATGGCACAATAGTCACACATCCAAAAATATAAGAAACAACAAGAAAAAAGCATTCCATGTGATTTCATAGCCCACAACAGGGCTATGGGCTACTCAGATGGCATCACAAGCAGCACAACCAATGCAACCTATTGTGTCATCCCAAAGTTTGGACCAGGTGCTCCAACTTATTCAAACATTTATAGAGGAGGTTAGGCGACACAAAGTATCCAACTAAAAAATTTTCCATGTGATGGACTTCTACCAAGATGACCCCATCAGTCTTATGGTCTCGCCACTAACTTTTCCTCATGGGGTCCAACTTCCTTAATTTATAAAATACAATGGTGAGGGTGATCCTAATGCCCACCTTGTAACTTTTTGTTCTAAATGCCTACTTCTACAATCATGTCCCCATGCAATCATTTACATCTTCACCATGTCCCTAACTGGCAAGACTCTTGATTAGTACCATGTGCTCCTTAAAGCTTCCATATCAACTTTGGAGGAGTTGCTCAACCAATTTGTAACTTGCTTCAACTATAAATTGAAGCTTGAGGCCATCTTAGACAAATTAATGAACATTAAGCAAGGGGCGCTATAGCTAGTAAAAAAGTTCATATAATTTTGGAGTGCTTCCTTTAATGAAATCCATGAGCTGATAGTAGAAACTCACCTTCTAACTATCTTCAAAGGCACAATAAATGACTTTATCAAGTTAAAACTGTACTATTTAGCCTTTCACTCCTTGAGCAAAGCCTTTGCTCAAACAAAGAGCATACAAGAATTGGCAGAGGCTTGTAAGGACCCAACCTATGTGTCCAATAAAAATGTGCACATGAAAAAGGACAAGGGAAAGGGAAAGGCAATAGCAACTATTGTAGCTATGGCCGATGAAGCCAAACACAACAACACTAAACCAATAGCCAAGATGCCTAAAGCCATGGCCAATAAGAACAAAGCATTGGGTTTTGGAACTAAGAGAACCAACCAGCCTACACCATTGATGACTGTGGGACAAGCTTGCCAATGGCTAAACTTTGAGCAGAAGGATTGCTCAAAGTATACCCCATTGCCTATTAAGCTATCTAAGCTCTTGGACTAGTTACTTTACGCTAGGAATATCCAACACAAGAAAATGTCTAAGGATGCATGTAAGTGCCATGAGAGGTATTGCAAGGTCTTCAAAAATACCTTTGCAACTATGCCAAATGATCCTTCGATCCCTAAAATTTTTAAATTGGATTGATTTTGCAACTATCACTAGTTGCATGGCCATGACACAGACTATTGATTGGCATTAAAAGATGACATTTAATGCATGATTGATCAATGAAAATTGGTCCTTGATGAAAGCAATCTAGAACATCTAGAAAACAAATCAATGAAATTCTACAAGGATCCTCTTAATGCTAATGGTGTAGGTTACATCATCAATGCTATCAGTGTTGATGACAACTTAGAACTAGTACATGAACCATTTGTGGTTCGTGTGTCCTCCGATGATGCTGGGACCTCAATGTTGAGTAGACCACAACAATCTTTTGTTATGAAAGCATCACCTTGGGCACCCACAACATCCTTTATAATTAGGGCTCCGTAGCACATTGCAGAGATGGAAACCTAGAGATCCTTTGTCATTAGGGTGTCAAGATGTGTGGATCCCCCACTTACTTGGGGTTTGGTGGTGGGAACTACATCACATCCTACCTATCCAAAGTCATAACCTAAGAGACTTGATGAGTGTCTAACTAACAAAATTATTAGGAAATGTATGGAGCTAGGTCCTCCAAAACCCATCTTTTTGTCAGCCATCCCCATAACCTCATCATCTTTGACTACCAACATGAATGCAAACAACCAACAAACAAGAACTAAGGCTCAGAAGCCCACTATGCAAGTAAATGTTAAATCTCCTTCTTAAGAGATCTATCTCTTGGATTTCATGGAGGAGGTAAAGGCTACCAAAAAAATAAATATTAGAAAAAAATTCTTGAATGCATTGGCATAAGTTAAATAGGTTCTCAAACAAAAGAACACAATGTTGAGTATGTACAGTCTGATAATGACCTCCTCTATTCATCATGAAGCATTAGTTTGCATGCTGACATCTATTCATATTAAGGAAGATATTCCAATAGATGAAAATTCCATTCACAACATAATGCTCCCTCCCATAATCCAAGAGTCAAGGTCAACACCCTTGAAGCTTCATGATGAGACAATCAAGTTTGACCTTGAAAAGGGTCAGGCGACTAGTGCACCAATGTTCATAACAATCAATGTAGATCAATATAAAATTTGTAGGGTGCACATCAATGATAGGGTAGAAATCAATGTTATTCCATTCCTTGTTGTTGAAAAACTTAGCTTGGTTGATCAGATCAAGGCGACAAAGATAACATTCTTAAAATCCTTCAATGGAGCATGTGTTGTTGTAAAGGGAATGATTACAATAGCTTTCGTAGTAGGGGAGCAATTTCCCACTACTATTGAGTTCATTGTAATTTAAGAAATGCTAGGATTCAACCTAATTCTAGGAAGGTCTTGGATAGCCTAGTTATGAGTTATGTCTTCACCTATTCATCAAGAGATCTACTTACTCTATGAGGGTGGAGAGGTGGTGATGTATGATGACAATGTAACTTCCCCAACGATTAATAATGTTGACATAGAACAAGGATTAGAAGTAGAGTTCTCTAAAGACACACTACCTATTCAAGGTGAAATCCAATGTTTTTTGGCTAATCCACCTAAACAACCAAGTGAAACAAGCAACCTCCCTAAGGAAGCTCTCTGGGCATAATTTCCCTTTTGGGTAATAGACAAAGATCTAGGTGAATACCATCTTGTGCTTCCCAAGCCTTACACACCTCCTAACCCACATTGGGTTAGAAAATACTTACATGACTAAGCCATCCCCTTTGTTTATCTACATTTTTTACTTACCTTCTTTTCTTCACTTCTATAGTTATGCTTGCATTGTTATTTACATCTTGCATTAGTAATTTCATTTCTTTAGGTTATGTAGTTTTGTTTAGCCTTTCCATTTTTTCAAGATAAAAAAGAGATAAAAATAAATAAATTTTAAAAAAATAAAATTAATTTAAAAATAAAAAACTAAAAAAAGGCTTGCTAAGGCCTAAAACTGGGAACTTGCTCCCTTTTACACTATGGCTTGGAAAGGCCTTAAACTATTGCACGACCCACTAAGGCCTAAAACTAGCTACTTCCTTCCTATGCTACAGCTCAGAAAGACCTTAAACTATTGCACGATCTACTAAGGACTAAAAATGGGACCTTACTTTCCTTTGGAAAATGGATTGAAATGGCCTTAAACTCGAAATGACCTTAAACTAGCAAAGGCACTTCTGCCATGGCCCTAAATTGGCATGGGGACCATAAGGAGCCTAATTGCATTAATAAAATTGCACATTAAAATTATAGCAACATTATATGAAATACAACAAAGCTATATGCAAATAATCATTACATTTTCATTAAATTTTCAATAAAATATATAGTTCAAGTTCACATTCAATAGAAAAAATTGCCAACAACACAAAATTGCACAATAGCAAGGCTACATTCTGGGCCACTCAGCTAGCAATGTTTGATGGGGGCTAAGGTTCTTCTTATTCCTCTTCCTCTAATGATCCACTAGGGCCTGTGCCATTACCTAGAATCTACATTAAATAAAAATAAAATAATAAATTATCATGCAACATTATGATAAAGTAAATAAAAGTAATCCAAACTAGATGAACCTAAGAAGGACCTGCATCCATGTTTAGGGGCATCCTATTGAAGCCTGCCTCCAAGCATCAAAAAATTTTCTTCTCTGATAATTGAGTCCTATCCTCCTTACCAAGATCAATACCTATGAGGATATTTTCTTTTTCCATGTCTGTCCATGTCCGCAACCCCAATGAAAACCTAGTAGAAGTGACATCTTCTAAAGTTACAACAATGTGTCTCTCTACGTTTCCACTCACCACTATGTTGCAGGCAAATAGTTCATAAGCCTATGTTGTGCCAATTTCATTAAGAAATATGTCTTAGTAATGATGCTTCATAGACTCATCTTTGTACCTTTTAAGGCATGCCTCACATTCCTACTTATAGTGGTATCTATGATTGTTTTGAGTTTGGTTCCATTGATACACTTTTGTGCTGTAATCCTTCTAGTCTTGGTTCTTCCTTACTAGTAGGTGCATTTGCCTCTATTGCTTGAACACCTCATAAGTGGCCTCACTCTTTCCCTAAATGGCTAACCAATACCTAGAATAGTTAATTTTATTTGTGTGCCAGGTACCATCTAGTTTGTCACGTGCTAGTAGGTAGTCATAATGGGACTACAAGTCCTCCAATTTTGCATCCTAGCTTGCCCCTCTCTCCTAGAGTTCATGCATAAATTTTCATAGGTTCTTGTTAATGTGCCTACACTCCCACAATGCTCTTGTAGATAGGAGCATGAATTTTCTTATCTTTTCATACATGTGGCAAGGCACTTATTCCACCTTGGGGGGAACCTTGGGCATGGCATCAACCTGGACCATCCTATTTGGGTCCCACTGAAGCTGTGAACCTATTAGCACATAATAGGTAAGACAATGTTAGCCATGAAACAAGTAGTAAATTGGTAGATAAAAATAGATAAATATAGACATACAAATCTTAGGGTCCATTTGTTGTGTACAGTCCATCATGTCATGCACCAAGCCTTGCATGAAGGCAAACCTATCCGAAGCCTCTGTTCATGGTTGCATACAAAAGGTGGATGTAGATGTTGGGAGCTCAATAAAAACATTGGCAGCTATAACATAACACTTAATAATTATCAAGTAACCAACAACCAATGGTGTAAGGGATAAAAGTAAAAATAAAAAAGAAAAGAAAAGATGACAATGCAAAGCTCCTACCCAATAAGCCCTCAGATGTGAGAGTGGGGGGATCATCCATATGCATGCCATCAAAGAAATTTTCAAACTCACCTCCTTAAAACTATAGTAACCCTTCTTCCTCAAGTTGCTATAGCACTTTTTTAGTTTCTCATTCCTCTTCTTCTACTACTTGCTCCTTAGGTTGATGAGGGACATCATCCTCTATGGGCTTTGCTACCACTATAGGGGTCCTCTTGCCTACATCACATAAGTTAGAATTAGAGTCTTTAATAATGAGTATAGTACAACATGGCACATTATAGTAGTATCGAATAACTCATGCTCACTTGCAATTCCTAAGTGCACATTGTGAAGCTTAAATTAGATCTTTCTACCATTCTCCTCTACTTCATGTATGAGCTCCTCAGTGGAGTGTTGTTTCTTAATCTTTGTTTTGGACAACCCCATTGCCTTAGCAATGAATTGTACCCCTCTCACTACATTTCTAGTCTTGTCTAGTGAGGCCTCCCCTACACTATCATGTGTGTGATAAGATCATCCCACATTGCCTCTGGTCATTATAGAAAATGACTTGCTGACTTGCTGAACAGGTGTTAGATCCATGGTCTGGAGATTTGCTTATGGTCTTGCACCATCCATCATCCATCCTCAAAAACCACCAAAACTCTATGAACCTTTTTAGGTATGGTGCAAAGAATGTAAAGTGTATGTGCAACCTCGCTTGGAGGTTGTGGTGCAATCTAAAAATTTCAACACATAGGCTATTGGTAAGGTAAGAGGCCTAGTTGTACTATGTCCCTTCCTCTATTACATCCCTCATCACCCAAGCTTGTTCCACCTTGAGAATCTTCCCTTTGAAGAGTAACTCTGAAAATGCATGAGCACGAAAGACTGGATAGAGGTGGTGAACGAGAGGTACCTTCACTTCCCTGACTTGTATTTCTTTGTGGAACTTAGAAGTGCCCAACCACTCCTCAACATCCCCTCTATGATCTAAGTCTTTGTTAATTTTTTTTTGCAATCAGTGGGACCTTAGAGAGGATGCTAAATAGGTCTACAAATAATTCATTTGTGATGTCAAAGGTCACCTACACATCATGGGCCTACATCATGAAGCGATCGACACTCTCACTGAAGTAGTTAATGATGGTAATCATCTCCACCACTTGGGATAATGACCAAGAAAAGATCCATTACCCTAGCCTGTTGAAGCTTCCTAGTTATCTCCACTGGTGTCTCATAGCAACCAATGCTATGAACTCTCAACCTCACCATATTTCATCATGAGAGTGGCCTTAGTGCAGCCTATGGCAACCAGCATGACCTCTCTTGATTTAATTGTAGCTACAATAAGGGAAAGTAAAGTTAGAAACATGAGAAAAGCCAAGAAAAAATGCATAAAAAATAAATGATACACTACTCACATGGCACAAATGGTATGCAAGATGGTGGTGGTGGGGTTGAAACCTTGTCCATGCTCGATATGCCAATCATTGACTCAGCATCCAACCAGCCAAAAGCTTGACACCTCTCATAAGATTTAGAGTATCGATGAGGGAGTTCTATTAGGTTTGCCCCAATTTGACCAATCATCACTGCATAAACATTCTTAAAAGATGAGAATTCCTATAGGGTAGTGAGGGTTAAGTTCAAGGCCCCCTCCTCATCGTGGAGGCCATGTGTGTCAATGGTAAACTAGTTAATAAACATGAGTTTCTAGCATCTTAATATGAGTCATAATCAAGTGAATAGTGCAAAAATCATAAGAGGACTCACCCTCCATCATAATATACTATCCTAGGTATGTTCTAGAAAAGAGTGTGTATGCATCAGGTAATGACCAATGTGTTCTTCTTATTGTAGCATTGGAATTTTAACATCTCCCAAATCTTGGATAAAGGCCTAGGGCCCTTGAAGCCCTAGCTTGAACTCCCTACTCCTTCATCACTAGTAGGCTATGCTCCTTGTAGTACATAACAACTACAAAAATTTTCCGTGTGTTGCCTATGCTCCCTGTAGAGCATAACAATTGAAAAAATTTTCTCCCCACAGAGAGTAACAACTATAAAAATTTCTAAAATGTTCAAAATGCTCTCCATAAAGCGTAAAACTTGAAAACATCGAAAAAATCCTAACTATTGACTACGCTGCCTACAAAGCATAACAATCAAAAATCAAAATTTTTCCAATGTCTTTTGTCATACTCTTAGGAATGTACCAAGGCATAACAACCATGACCCTCACAATTGCCCTACCTAGACCATTACACTTTGTATTTGTCTTCAAGCTACATCAGTCATGGCTAAAAACAAGCAAAATAAATATATGTATGCACACAAACCATTTTGGCCCTATCTTGAGTCACAGGTAGAATGTTGAAAACCCTCGTCCCATGTTGTGTGCAGGGTGTTGAAAACCCCTATTCCTTTTCATGCACAACACATAGAAAACCCTTGTCCCACGCCATGCATGATACACAAAACATTGCAACAAAACATAGAAATGTACAAAATCCATCACATGAACTTCCTCTCTTAGCCATGGCTCATGGTAGCCATGGTGGTAGTGGCGGTTGCTACCTAGGGCAAGCCATCCTCAAAACCCAAAAACCCCAAGGCAAACAAGGAAAAGAAATAAATTACAAGGGTATAGTGTAGCACCTTATGTAGTGATAGAAAACTTTGGTGGCTAGAAACACTAAGAGGTATTCAAGCACACAGCCTAACCCTAGATCTATGCAAGGGCCATGCTGGAGAAAATGGATTTGGGATGCCCTGAATGGTTTAGTTAATCAGATAGGGACTTAATCGATGTACAATAACCCTTTTGCAAACAATAATTTTATATGAAACACTTGATGGTAAAATAAAAGAAAACATAATGTGCACAATAGTAGAAATGTGCTAAAGCGTGTAACAGGACAGTGGACATGATTGAATGCTTGACGATGCCAAAAAATAAATGTTGTAATCAGACAAAAAGAGAGTTTGAATAGGAATATGCACTACCCCAAAAAAGGGAGTGTAGCTAATTCATGCAAGTATATAGAGTATACAATAGGCATAGTGGGAGTGCAGTCATAGCCTCAGTGGTGTTGGGTTGTGAAGTCTGATGTTCACTGTGATGAACTGTGCCTACTAGGTTGGTAGCCACGATGCACTGTGCAATGTCATACAGGTCTACAATGGGGCTGTAGTTTACCGCACGATGTTGGTGTGCTTTTTTGTTGGTATGATGTGCTCTAGGTCTCATTCGCCCACGGAGATAGGTGCCAGGATGTCAAAGTGAAAAAAATGCCAAATGGAAGTGCCAAATTCCTCTTTGGTGAAAAAAATGAAAGCCAACCCCCTTCTTCTCCACCCCCTTTTCTAAAAGAGGATGTAGTAGTATTTATAGGGCTAGGGTTGGCCTAAAATGTAGATCAAGTGCCATGTGGCAGTGCATAATAGGGTGTTACATTTTGGCATCGGGTGTTGCACTATAGAACCATGCTACACTATGGCGCTATGCTACACTATAGCTCTAGGTGTTACACTATAGCGCTGTGCTACACTATAGCATGGCAGTGTGCTACACTACACAGTATACCAAGGAGTTGCACTATAATGCTATGCTACACTGTAGCGTGGTAGTGTGCTACACTGTGCTATGCTACATAGTATAGCAAAGAGTTGCATTGTAGCACTACCCTACATTGTAGCGCTACGCTACACTATAGTGTGTAAGTGTGCTACACTACACAGTGTAGCAGGGTGCAATAGAAAGTGCCATTGTCCTGACACTTAGAACAATTTTTCAAGTTTGGTAGTTTGGTGCTGGCTAAACTCAATACTTGGAAAAATATGGAGAAAGTGTCACGATTTTGACACTTAGCTAGATTTGCAGTCGAGATGCCAAGACCCAAAATTTTGTGGTGTTTCAATGGCCCCTCTTTATTGACGTTTGGAGGAGTGGCCCGAGAGACGTTGACAAAGAATTACAAAACACCACAATAGACATGCCACCAACATCACTCATCAGTACAAGATCAGGTATCATTTCTCCATGTTCAAGAGTGTTATGAGAATAAGGTTATTATGCTGAGGGACAAGGGGTATAGGCAATGCTAAGAAGATGAAATGCAGACCGTGGAAAAAAAATGCAAATAATGATCATGATGTAAAGTGCAAAGTTAGCATGGCTGATGGTGACCATGGCATGAAGTAGCTTGCCCCTAAAATGTTGACCTTTCATCGGAGTACTCATGGGAGGGTCAAAGTCGATCCAAGGATGAGCCAATTGTGAAGCTGTAGCATTGTTGATTTTTTTTGTGTGAGGCAAACCTTCCTTGGATTTGGCTTAACACTAAATACTAGCTACAATTTGGCCATCGAGAAGATGGGATTTGTTTTGATGCATCCAAATTACATTTGTAGGATAGGTGTTTCCTCCTCGGGATGAGTTGTGTTACATCTGCGTAGGATTTAACCATGCAACAAAGGCTTCCCATAGGATGAGTTCTGTTACATCGACCATGGGTTCAACGGTTGATATGAAGAGAATGACATGTGTGTCATAGTGTGTATGCATCAGAGGAGTGTAAAATCATGAGCATGGAAAGGATGAGAGGATATTGGAATGAAGGAATGGATGTACATAGGCTATAACAGGGATGAGGGGGATGTGCACTCTTGAGTGGCTCAACTAGTCCAATCATGCACATCAAAGCAATGTGGTGACTTGTTGCTACATTGAGATGCACCTTTGCATGAACACCTCCAAGGCTTCATCCTACAAACACAACTTAGAGAGGAGAAGAAAACCACAAAACGTGAAATGCAAGTGTAAATGCCAAATGTGAAGATGTTGAAGGTGCAAAACTATGAAGATGCTACAAATGTGTCAAATGTTGTGCCAGTCCCAAGTGCTTGGGAAGCAAGTGAAAGTGCCAGGGTGATGATGCTACAAGTATTCTAAATGCCGCACTACTAGAAAGAACTCCAAAAGAATTACCAGAATGCTAGGAGGCAATGATGTTGTGAGTGCTCCCAAGGTGATGGTAAGTGTTTGGATCAGATTAGATACATGCCAGTTTAAAGTCCTAGCAGACCATGAACCTAGTTTAAGGTCCTGGCAAACTGTGATGTGCTAGTTTATAGTCCTAATAGACTATTGGATGCTAGTTTAATATCGTAGTAGATAGTGGATGTTGTGCTAGTTTAATGTCATGACCCAAGGACGAGTTGTGCTAGTTTAAAGTCATAGCAGACTATCTGTGCCAATTTAGATTCATAGCATATTGGTGCTTACCTTGCTTGTGTAAGGTGCAATATTGCATGCATGGTCGTGTTGTGTGCCTACAAGATCCTGCAAAAAAAAATCAACTAGAAAGAAAACAACATCAAGCAACACCTATTGTAAACAAAGTTAAAATGTATGAATGAAAGAAAAGCAATGCAAAATGTGATAATTTTAGGCCATTTCAGGCCATAGGCTAGTTTGAGTCATTTTTGGGCCATAGGCTAGTTTAAGGCCTTTCTAGGCCATAGGCTAGTTTGAGGCCTTTTTGGGCCATAGGCTAGTTTAAGGCCTTTTCAGGCCATGTGTCTTTGTAGTTTTTTTTTCAAATGCAATGCATAAGCTAAGTAGATGGATGTGTAAATAAAGTAGAAATGTGTAAACAAAGAAAAGTAGCATGTAAACTAGGCAAGTAGGTGAAATGTAGATACATGAACAAATGCAACCCAAGAAAAAACCAAAAAATGCATGGCCAATGGAGGTAAGGTGCGAAGTAGTGCATAATGTGTTTTTGGCCAAAGAAAAGTATTGATCATGTAGTTGCATCCTAACCCAGTGTAGATTAGGAGGTGTGCAAGGCTTAGGGTCCTCTGGAAGGCTGTTGGCTTCAACCACTCGTTCAAGTGTGTTAGCCTTAGGCACTGTGTTGGTTGCTGTAGGTGTACCACCAAGAAAATCCTCTTTCAAAACTTACACCATGTCTATGTCATGGATAGTCAAATAGGAAGCGTTATCACCATGGATGATAACATGACCACATTCATATGCAAGGTGGTTTTCTTGGTGGATGGGAGAGGAGATGGCCTTTAGTTGGGCTAGCCAAGGCCTGCCTAGAATCATGTTGATGCCTGGCATCTCCTCTATGATAGTAAAATCTGCACTAGTGGGGAATTTATTTCCTAGCACAAAGGCTAAGTTGATTATAACCTTGACTGTGACATGTTATCTCTTGAAGGATTTTAGACACGTGGTTTTGGTTGGCTTGATTTCATTTGCGAGACCTAGTTTGTTGATGACGGAGTATAGGACATGTCTTAGCAGATAGTTGCTATGAAACTTTGACTACAAAGAGTGTTGTGGATGCCTAAGGTGGCACTTTGATAAAAAAGGGAGGCCTCTTGCTTCTGGAGGTGGAGGGGACCCTTGCCTTGTTGAGAGGCACACGGATCACAAAAGGTTGTTGCATAAGTTTAGACTTACCACCTATACTAATGGAATTTATGACATAGGAGGCATCATCTATGTTGGATTGACTCACCATGTTGATCACTAGTTGGCCAAATTCTATCATTCTCTACAAGTCATCCTGCAAAGCACGATAGTTGTCTATACTATGACCAGCCAATTGGTGGTAATGATAGTATTGGTCCAGCTTGAAGTGTTGTGGAATTGGGGGCTTGTTTGGTACTACTAAAGCAAGGTTCCTTAGTAGTTCATAGTACCTATCATGTTTTTTGTGGGTAATTTCCAATACGTGTTTGTGTTGGATTTGCCCAGCTTTCAAGAATTTCTCTAGTAGTTTAGAGGATTGCACTAGTAGTGGTGTATATTTTGAGTGGTCCTTGCATTGAAAGTTGGACCTTGGGGTAGCCCCTATCAATGTAGGTGAGTTGGTGCTAGAATTGGTGGTTTTTTCAGCTGGGGCCTTCGGCTACTTAGCTATTGGGCCTCGGTTGGTTTCTTTTGTGCTTGTGGCTACTATTATCATTATTGTGTTTTTCTTACAAGAATGTTTGTTTCTATAGGAAACATAGGCTAGATCATTGCTGGCTTACACTACTTCCTCTATGCCTTTTGTTTGGGCAAAGGCTTGGCTAAGAGACTTCGGGGCTAGATAATACAGTTTGGACTTGATGAAGTGATTCACTACACCTTTGAAGATAACTAGTAGGTGTGTCTCTGCTAAGGGTTCATGCATTTCACTCAATGCAGCATTCCAATGCTGGAGGAATTTTGACATAGGCTCTAGAGGGCCCTACTTAACTTGCATCAGCTAGTTGAGGGTTGCTTCAGGCTTTAGGTTGTACCTAAAGTGTGTCACAAACTTTCTTATGAGATCCTCCAAAGAGGGAATTGTGGCATTGGGTAACACATGATACCAGTCTAAGGCCTTGCCAGTGAGTGACATGGGAAAGACATGTATGATGGCATGTGACCAAGCTTATAGGAGTAGGCATTCAGATTGAAATGTAACCAAGTGTGCATTGGGATCCCCTTCTCCATTGTACTTGGTAAATTGAGGTAATTGGACCCTAGTTGGAAGAGTTAGGGGTGGCATTGTAGGAATTATGGGGTTATCTCCATAGAAGTCCACCACCTTGATGGTGTTGGAGGAGGTAGCTTTAAGTCAGTTGATCTCCTCTATTAAGCTTTGGATTAGCTAGAATCCTTAATCCAAGCTTGGGGATGTGCTAGTTGGTTGCATTGGCTAGGCTTGTGTTGGTTGGATAGCATGGGGTTGAATTGTTGGTTGTGGAGTCTACCAGTTTAATGTCATAGCAGACGATTGCTAATGTACTGGCTAAGCGATGGGTGCAGTGATTGGAGTGGGCCACACATGGATGGATTGGACAGACATCATAGACACCAACAAAAAAGCACACCAGCATTGCATGGTACACTACAACCCCATTGCAAACATATACGACATCGCACATTGCAAAAAAACCTCTATTTATATTGTTTCAGGTTGAAGGATATTGCACCCTCCTACGTATTTTCCCATGTCCTGCACGTAATGTAGGATGGTCCCATGTCCCAAGCATAATGCTGAATGAGCATAACACCCAGAGTTAGAAAATTTTTCCAAATTTTCTAGCATTCTCATACCTAGAAATTTTTTGCATTTTTTTGATTTCCTAATAAACATTGAGCTTAATCCCATATTCAAAACTTTCCAAGCCTTACTTAAACTCATGCATCCTACATAAACCATGGTCTACTATCACCTTAAATTGGCATTCCTAGGGCCAATCAAAGTTCCAAACTTAATTTACATACTTGCTTATCTGATCCCACAACTGCACAATTAGGAAAATTTTCATAACATTTTCTTCCTTATTTTATGCATTTTACCTTATTAAGATAGGTGCAACTTGACATTTTTTTTTGTTGTTTTGTAGGAAGTTTGGCAGGATAGCAAAATGAATGCATACAAGCATCTTCATTCATCCTTGATCTTGATTGGAAATTATGACGATTCCATGAGATGTGTGAACACTGAACTCCTAGAATTTGAACCTATGACTTATGACACAAACATAGCACCCTTAGAGACATCTCCAGATTGGCCAAACCATCTAGTTAGAGCTCTAGACCTAGAGTTAGATGACATAACTAAGGATCATCTTGTTGATATCCCTAAAGTAACATGTAAATGCAAGGCAAATACATTGAAACTTAGTTCCTTGTTAGAGCCTCAAATCAAACAAAGCATCTCAAAAATTCTCAATGATAATGTCAAGGTGTTCACATGGTCCTATGAGGACATGCCAGGCCTAGACCCTCCTATAATACACCACAACATTATCCTTGATCCTTGCATAAAACCAGTCAAATAGAAAGCTTGCAAGGTCAAACCTAAGGTGACATTGGTAATTCATGATGAAATAACTAAGCTTTACAAAGCTGGTTTCATCCAAGTAGTCAAATATGCAGAATGGGTTTCAAACATCATAGTTTTCCCTAAGAAAAATGGAAGCATACACATTTGCATAAACTTCTAGGACTTGAACAAGGTTACCATCAAAGATAATTTCCGACTACCTAGTATTGACATACCTGAAATAGTATAAATAGATGCACATTTATACTACTGTGCACATTATGTTTTCTTTTATTTTACCATCAGGTTTTCCATTTAAAATCATTGTTTGCAAAAGGGTTATTGTACACTGGTTAAGTCCTTGTCTGATCATCTAGATCATTCAGGGCACCCTGAATCCATTTTCTCCAGCATGGCCCTTGCGTGGATCCGGGGTTAGGCTGTGCACCCAAAGATCTCTCGATATTTCTAGCCACTAACATTTTCTTTCGCTATAGTTTTTTAACTCTATAAGGAAGGCCAAATCTAAGTTTGTGTCAAGTATCATTTTTAACTATTATGACTTGTTATGTATAGCATAGCAACTACACCACATGCATCATAGCAAGGTGGTACAGGGCACAACATAGTAGGCATATGATCTGTAGTGTAGCATAGTGTAACACACTACAACACTACAATGTAGCATAGCACTACAGTGCAACACCTGATGCTATAGTGTAACACCTTATTATGCTACACTACAATTGGCCATTTTTAGCAGTTGTCATACTTAGCATTTTTTCTGTGTTTTCATACTTAGCATTTTTTTTGCATTGTTACACTTACCCATTTTCTATATATTTCTATACTTAGCCATTTTCCTACTACTAATAGACTCAGTCATTTTTCTATCATTTTTAGAGTTAGCCATTTTCTACAAATAGCAACTCTCACAACTTGATTTATAAATATGAATCTAGATCAACCTTCCACATTGGTGTCTAATACATTTGATACCACAATCTAGCCAAAGCATGTCGCATTAAGCCATGAACAATAAAATTTTGTTTGTGCCAAAATCCAAGCAGGACTACCAGTGGATTACCTCAATTTATAGGCAAAATAGGACAACAAATGAGTCCACTAGAATAGATGGGAGTACAACCCCTCCTTGTTTGACATAATCCCACTCATGGAGTCCTACCACTAGTTGTTGTCCCAACTCATCCGTGCAAACAAGCATGACTCAAGGACAACCTACGAGGAAGCCTCATAGAAGGAGGAAGATGAGTTTGAAGCCCACTTCAAGCATGAGAGCCCCCTCCACACTGTCTTCCAACAACCACTCCCTAGTACAACCCCTCCTTGGTTTGGTCCATCCATCCCCTCTAAGATAGTGACCATGCCAATTCAGCCTTCCTCTCAAGCAACTAATGCATTTCCCCAACACTATGCTCATGAAAGGGCCACCTCCCAGCCTCGAACAACTCAATCATCCTATTTATACTCAAACATCAATCATCCATGTTCAGGATATTATTAAGATACAATTGCATTCAACTCTTGTAGAAAGATCTAGAGGAGACAAGTCAAGAAGTCATAGAAGGAGAACTATCTAGCATTGTTCTTCAACTCCTTTCTCCTCCTCACACTCATCAATATATTCTAGCAAGAGAAAAAGAAAATTAAGGAATCATGATGGGAAAAATGAAGAGATCATGAGAGATATACACATCAAAGAATGGATCTTAATGAATAGAGAATAATCATAAGAGAAGAAGAGAAAGAATTAGACATGAAGAGAGAGAGAGCATCATGGTCATGGAAGGGGTCATAACTACAAAAGATCCTACAAATCCAAAGACTCTAAATAACCCCTACTAGTCATTCAAAATATGATTAATAGCAAGGAAGCTATGTATATTTCTACTAGACACATAAGGAAGAGTTACATAAGGCAAGTAGATATAAATAATATTCCAAAGTTTGAAGGTGGAGACAATGTAGGTCCACAACATAATCTTCAAGCCTTCCAAGATTTCTATGCTATATAAAACATTGAAAATAATTGGTAGACATTAAATTTATTTTCTAAAACACTCATAAAAGAAGAAAAGAGCTACTATATATCCTTAGAACTAGAAATAATTTGAAGATGAAGCACCATGCTAGAGCTCCTTAATGATAAGTATCAAATCTATTCTAGAGTATCTACTATGAGAAAATAGATCTAAGGATGGAAATAAGGGATACATGATTTCCTTGATATGAAAATGAGTAGATACTATTAACTATTACATAGGTTCCTAGGCCATGAAGTTTCTCAATGGGGACAACTCTGACACATCGTCAATGGGCTAGGAAATAAGACTAGAAAAACTCTTGGGAGATATGCCCAAAGTAGACTAATCAAAAATGACATCTTACTGAATTCAAAGAATCATTGATCAAGTGGAAAAAGAATAAGGAAAGTTAAGAAAAAAATAATCTATAGAAGAGTATAATAGAGATCCAGTGATAAGGAAAGGTGAAACACCCCAAAAAATGTGGGGTCATTCTCGCTTCACTAGGCCTTGCAACTCGCGTGACATCACAACAGTTCTTTAGGAGGAGAACATTCTGAGTTTAGGCCTGGCTAGTTCGGAAAATTTTCTACTTTAGGTGAAAATAGGCTCTACGGGTCATCCTACCTGTCTACCTAAGTAGCTTTCTGAGCCAAAAACCTGCTCAAAAATGGTGCTCGGAGTTGGTAGCAGCATTCTGGATGCATGAAATAGTTTAGTAAGTTTTCTAAGTCACAAAGTTTACTATGCTACACTACACCTCGCTATGTAGCTTAGCAAGCTTCAAAAGACAATTACAGAATGGTGCGCTACGCTACACTATGCCACGTGACATAGCGTAACATGGCAACAACTTCACAGCCAGTCCCCACATCCAATTTCAAGTCCTTCAACAATGTCCCTTTCCATCAGGAAGCGGTAGACCATGTCTGCTACTACGCTATGCTGAGCTACATGGGGCAACAAGGCATAGCATTCTTGCGGAAGAGATAGAAGGCACCTCAAAGGATAGAATTAGCAAAGTTTGTAAGTTTTTCATCGTAGGAAGCAAAGTTTGCAAATCAACAAAGTTTTTGCGACTAACGCTAGTTACTATGCTACGTAGCGTAGCATAGTGTAGCAAGCATTCAACACACATGTAGCAAAATGCCAAGCATGTTACGCTACAAAGCATAGTAAGGCATGTGGGTGGTTGTGCAACATCAATGCACTTCACCTAGTTGGACCATTGGCACACGTCTCCAGACACTGATGGTGCAATTACGGTGTGGTAGGTTCATAGTTACGGCATAGTAGGTTTGCATTACAATGGTCTTGTCGGTTCAACGGTCATACATGATATGTGTGGTGCCAGCAAGTCAACATGGGCCCGAGGCACATGGCATCCAAACCGCCCCTTTCGCGTGCCCTTTAACCCTATAAATACCCCAATGAACAACATCAAAAGGGTCCAAGAATTTTTCAAAAAATGGCATTAAAAAAGGTTGGAGTACCTCTAGCTGTTGGGAATTTTCTAGAAAACGACATTCAAAGGATTTGAATTTTCCCAACAAGCAGCATTCGAAAAGTTTGAAGATTTTCTGGAGTCTTCAAATTTTCCTCTCTCTGGCACTCAAATTCTCTTCCCAACACATTATAACACTGAGCATTGTAAGCTTTTTGTTTGACACTGCAAATAGTTAGCATCTCTAGCTGACATTTTGTCTTGTCTTCCTTTTGACCATCTTGGTAGAATCCCCTGCATGGTCAACGTCCAAGGTCGCGCCCAAGCGCATAACCTATTTGGCTCTACTCTCGGGATCTCTACACTCCACCACACTGTGCAACCAACTGTATCCACATTGACAAAGCAAGCTTGTAGCTTCGAAGCGGTGCATTTTTCTAATCATATTTTACATTGTTTCCTGCTTATTGTTGCATTTTTACACTATTTTCTTTTTCTACTTCATTTACTTTCAGGCATTACTCCGCACTTCCATTCCTATTTCAAAAATATATGTTGCAAAAGGCTATATAGATGCTGATTACGTCCCTATTTAATCGACTAGACTGTTCTGGGTGCCCTATATTCGTAGACACACCCAGCACGGCCCTCTCATGGGTACGGGGTCGAAACTATCATGCCTATCAACCACTCGATGTTTTCCAGCCACCGACGTTTCTGGTCGTTACAATTTTCTGGCGCTAAAAGGAGGGTCTTTTGGTGCCTTTTCTATGTGTCACAGTAGTTCTGTAAGCCTTCTACACCCTAATACGCATAAGCGTAGACACAACACCTTTTTGTGGTTGTTTGCACTTTGTATGGTGCAGATCGGTTGCCTTGAAGGTTCCTTGGGAGCCCTACAGAATAGAAGGCCTTCGATCGCTAGCTAACTAGCTCGTTCCTATGGTTGTCTTGCATGCATTCTATACCCCATCTCACATGGTATAGGATAGTTTCTTTGATGGTCCATCTCGAATCCAGCAAGATGCAAAGCCTTCTTAACTACTAGTTAGCTTGCCCATTCTACGGTTGTCTTGCATGCGTTCTGTACCCGATCTCATGTGGTATAGGACAGTCGCTTCAATGGTCCCTCGGGGATCCTGCAAGACACAAAGCCTTCTTAGTCACTAGTAAGCTTTCCCACCTTATGGTAGTCTTGCATGCATTTTGCACCCTATCACGCACTAGTGTAAACGTGACACCCATTTGTGGTTTTTTACACCTTGTATGATGTAGGTCCATTGCCTCGACGGTTCCTTTGGAATCCAGCAAGATGTAAAGTCTTCTTCTTCTTTTCTTTTTTTCTTTTTTCTGGTTTAATTTTTCATTTGCACACTTTTGCATAAATTTTATGCTTTTTTGCATAACTACTTGTTTAACGATGGCTTTTTCAACTACTGCTACCAACACCTTCAACGTGGAAGTTCCCTTCGACGTTGAAGCTCCCATCATGGTTCAAGGCACTACTAGTGCTGAACAACCATTGAATCCGATGCTGGAAACACGTTGATCTCTCAGAGTCCAAAATCAAGGACCTGAAGGATTGGCCTAGCAACATGAGCGTTACAGCTTCCTCTGTGCAAAGGTGCAGGCAAATCTGCCCTTGGATTTACATGATCTCAAAGAAAAATGTAGATTCACGTTCGCTTACTAGAACAGGAAGGAATTTGTCCCCATTCTTGGCATTTAGTTACCTTTAACACAAGCTTACCAAAGGCTTCTAGACCAACTAATCTAGTTAGCTAGGCTTAGGGAGCAATAGGACATAGCATCCAACCAAGATGATGCTTTCCAAGAAGGGCAGAAGGAACTCAATTCCCAATCGGATGAGGGAGGTCCAACCGGTCTCATTCGTGTCCCTCCTACCCAATTCTTCTGGGCCAAGCCATCATCTGTTACTACTCCCTTTATAATTACATGTCAATTCTGTGATATTCCAACACCCTCTTTCACCTGCAGCTACGATCCCTTTGTCGACTGCTCAGTAGTCTATTCCTCTAGCACATTGTACGCCAATCGTGGCTACCCTGCCACATGTTCATACCATGCCTCTTTCACAAGAATACACAACTTCTATTTCTATGCCTACATTCACATCCGTTCCACCCACTTTGGTGGTCCCCAACCCATCCATATGGTGGGCCCCATTTTCTTCTCTACCTACCCCGCAACCGTCTAACACGAGGATGGCACCAAGCCTCGTAGATGGCACCGCCTAACACGAGGATGTGGTTTATGCTATCGGTGACACAAGTAATTTACTCGGCAACCCAACCTGTGGTTTCCGCCTTAACAACACCACCTGCCAGGTGGTGGACAATGTAGGTAGCACCGCTCGCGGGGGTTGTTCCAATGGTACCACTAATGGGTCATACTGTCGCCCCTGCCATACCACAAGTGGGAGCTACCTCCACAACCCCTCAATCATCCACAATGTTTTTGGGTCTGGACCAAGCATTTAAACTCATCCAAACCCTCACTAAGGAAATAAATTACCTTAAAGCTATTGGGTCTGACATGGTACACGTCGTGGACTTCTACCAAGACGACCCTATTAGCCCTGCAGTCCTTGCTTTGAAGTTACCCCAGGGATGTCTCTCCCACATTTCACAAAGTATGATGGGGAGGGAGATCCCAATGCACATATTCTCACCTTCAGATCTGAGTCTTTGATATTGCAATAATGGTTGCACATGATCATTTGCAGCCGCACATGATCATTTGTGTCTTCGCCATGTCCCTAGCTGAAAAATCCTTGGACTGGTATCTTGCATTGCCACACTCATCCATATCAACTTTGGAAGAGCTGCTGACCGAGTTCATGACATGCTTCAAGTAGAACTTGAAGCCAGAAACCATGCTAGACTAGCTGATGAGCGTAAAGAAAGACACTCTAGAGCTAGTCCAAACGTTCATTCAACGTTGGAGCGCAACCCTTAACAAAATTTGTGAGCCCATCGCGGAGGCCCACTTGCTGGCCATCTTTAAGGGTGTAGTAAATGACTTCATCAAGTTCAAACTATACTACCTCACTCCCCACTCTCTTAGTTAGGCTTTTGCGCAAACTAAGAGCATACAAGATGCGGCCGAGGCAAGAGAAGACCCAGCCTACATCTCTTACAAGAGCAACTTCGCAAAGAAGGAAAAGGGTAAAGCCCCAACAACCATGGTGGCCACTGTGGCGACTGAGGCCAAGCCCAAACGTAGCAACATTAGGAGCAAGTACAGCAAGGAACTGGCCACATAAGCAGCTAACCCTCTGCCCAAATTAGGCCATGTGCTGCAACCTATTGCATTTATGCCCGAGACATTTGCACAACCCAAACCGAACTTTGAGTGCAAAGACCACTCAAAGTACACCCCACTACCTCTAAAGCCTTCAAATCTTCTAAAGCAACTTTTGGCAGTAGGATACATCCAGCATAAGCAAATGTCAGAAGAGGAAAACGCGAGACATCAACGTTACTACGAGCTCCTTAGGAATCTCTCTTTTGCCCTGCCCAATGAGCCTTCGGTTCCTATGGATTTCAGGCTAGATAGGTTTTGTGACTACCACCAATAGTGTGGTCACAGCATGGATTATTTTCTATCATTGCAGGATGACATCCAAAGATTAATCAACTTGGGGAAACTGGTGCTAGACGAAAGCAACCCAGTGCACCCTGAAAACCAATCTATGTATGTGTACATGGATCCCCTCAATGCCAAAAATGTCTCTTACATCATCAATGCTATTAGCATTGACAGTGATCCCAGGCCACCCCAGCAACCATTCGTGATCCGTGTGCCTCAGCGTAGTGCACTAGCACCACCAATGGTTGGCCCAAGCTCGTAGTAGCCGTTCATCCTAAAAGTCCCACCACGGACATCCACCTTTGCACCACCTGTCAGTGAAGCCATGTAGCCCTGACAATTAACACCTTTAGCTCCATTCGTCATTAGGAGGCTAACACCTTTGACAGCCCCTATCTCACGTAACAAAGCTGAAAAACCTCCTCGCTCCGCAAGGCGAGAAGTCCACTTGGTGGGCGAGACATTGAAGGGAAGTACCATCAAGGGTACCCCCAAGCCCACATCTTCACCCCTTGCATCTGCACCTTCACCCCCAAAGATGAAGGTTGACATGACTACGCAGCCTACATCACCCTACCAACAAGGATCTGAACCCAAATCCAAATTCACCTCTCCTTAGGAGATTCGTCTTCTAGGACAAAGCGAAGAGGAGGAAGGTGTCAAACAAGGGGATGACCAAGACTTTCTGGATGTCCTCACCCAGGTCAAGCGTGATTTGAAGCATAAAAATGCTACATTGAGCTTGTATGACGTAATCATGATATCTATACCCCACCGCGAGGCACTAATCCTCATGTTAATGGTGGTTCCGGTTGACAAGAACATGCCAGTGGAAGAGGAAGAAATCCATTCGGTCATGCTTCCCTCTATACCCACAATGTCCATAGCACGTCAATTGACTTTCTGTGACAATGCCATTAGGGAAGATCCCAAAGGGGGTTAGGTGACTACGGTGCCTCTCTTCATCATAATTCGGGTTAGCGAACACTAGATCCAAAGGGTACACGTTGATGATGGGGTCACCACAAACGTCATTCCCTTCCCTACTATGGACAAGTTGGGATTGGTTGACCAGATCAAACCCACAGTGACGTCGTGTCTAAGGTCCTTCAATGGAATACTTGTATTGGTGAAGGGAATAGTTCATGTAAACTTCGTAGTAGGGGACCAGTTCCCCACAGATGCAACGTTCATCGTGGTTGAGGAAATGCCCAGGTTTAACCTGATCTTGGGAAGACCATGGTTAGCGCAAATTAGGGTTGTCTCCTTGCCTATACACCAGGAAATCCACTTACCATACGTAGGCAATGAGGTGGTGATCTGTGGTGACAAAGTAGCAATACAAGAAATTAGTAACATAGACACGGAGTAGGGCTCAGAGGTCACGACCTTCGAGAGTGAGGTGCCTACTCATTCATGCATTAACCATCCAATAGAAGGATCGGCCCAGCGAGCTGACTCCCAAATCAAAAACAAATGGGTTGAGTTGCCCTTCCAAGTGGAGGGTGACAATGTGAACGAGGGCCCTAGTGAAACACCTCGGCCTTACATTTTGATCAACCCATGATAGGTCAAGAGGCTGCTACGCATAGCATAGCATCCTAAAGCTTCCTGCCCAATTGCCATCCCTTGTGCATTTGCCACTTCTTTGCTTTGATAACATGCTAGCCTTCTAGCATGCTACGCTATGGCTCGAAATGGCCTAAAACTAACATCGTTTCTTTTTGCTTCGTTATGGCCTGAAATGGCCTAAATTTAGCATTTTTTCTTTTCACTTTGTTAACATGATGTCCTTCTGGCATGCTATGCTATGGCCCGAAATGGCCTAAAACTAGCGTCATCTCTTTTTACTTTGTTAATGTACTATCTCTTTTGGAAATGGCCGAAAATGGACTAAAACTAGCATTGTTTCCTTTCTCTTTGCTAATACATAATCCTTCTGGCTTGTAACGCAATGGTCCGAAATGGCCTAAAACTAGCAATGGCCCAAAATGGCCTGAAACTAGCATATGAGAGCATGAAAACTTTACATGATACACAAGTTAATGCAAAATCAGTTTCTTTTCTAAAGTGTTTCATTTTATTCAAAAATTTTGCCTATTGGAAATGATTGCAAAAATTTCAAGATTTCAATGTTTGCAAAAATTTCAAAATTTCAAAACTGCAAAAATTTCAAAAATAAAATCCCATGTTGTGATGGGTTGTCTCTATTTGCACGGTCTTCACTGCTCGCCTCCGCTTCATCTACTTGCGCATCATCCTCCCCTATGTTGCTCTCTACTGGTTCTTTGTTCCCTCCCTCTACGGGCCTTGCACCCTCATCTAGAGCCTACATCATAGGAATCAAGTAGTTAGTTAGGGCAACAAATGCAAACTATAAGATAGCATGAGCATCTACACATTAAAGCAACTAACCTAAGAAGTGCCCATGCCAGTCTTAAAAGGTATCTGGCCTAGACCGAGCCTGAGGCAATGCCAGATCTTCTCTATTGTGATGTTTACGTAATGCTTATTGCTAGGTTTAGCATTCACAGTAGTGGCTCTCTCCCTTTCCACGGTTGTTCATATTAGAGGTCCCAGGGAAAGGGAGGCAGTTGCGGTCTCTCTTATAGGAGGGTCCACTTTCAAGTTAGGAGATTCCATAACCTTCACCTACTCTTTGAACTTAGCATAGGCCTCAAAAGCATCTATGGCATTCATGAATTATTCATACGTGAATTCCTCCACAGCCACGTCTTTGTATAGTTTTCGATGGGTGTTGTTCTCCAACTTGTACACATGTTTGTGGTTCCTCTGGGTTCGCCCCCATTCAAGAACCTTGGCATTGATATCTTTCATGTCTTGACACTTCTGGATTAGCAACTCCATCTGCATTTTCTATTCAACTATATCATGAGTGGATTCAATGTTTTGATGAATGATAGTCCAAAATCTAGCATAATTGTCCACAACCTTAAGCCAATCCTTAGAATCAAGGTTACAATTTACAAGGAACTCATTCCTTGACCTGAGATCCTCCACATCAACGACAAATTTGGCCTCTCTCTGCTCAACCCTTTGGACCCATTTCCACAAGTCTTCATTGATGTGCTTATACTCCCACAAAGAGCATGCTAAGTGCAAGACGCACTTGTGAGCCTCATCGAATGTGTGACGAGACACCTCAGTCACATCAGGTGAGAGTGTAGGCATGGTGTCAACTTTCATAGGTTGTGCTAGGTCCCATTTGAGCTAAGAGGCTGCATCGACACAAAGAGTGTAGCAATCATGTTAGCATAGCCAAAATTAATGAACTCAAAAATTTTTAGTGTAACAACATAGGAGCATTTAATACTGCTACTTACCCATGTCAGGGTTTGCCTGCTGAAGGCATTTGATCATGGCATCAACAAGTCCCTGCATGAACACAATTTTGTCAGGGATCTCAGCCTGTGACTCCACACGGATCGAAGGGTGTCCCACGGTGTCAGTAGTAGTACCTTTTGCATGACTAAGCATATCATCAATGGCCAAGATGGACTACAATAAGGCAAATGTATCTCTGAACTCACTAGTGTCTAGATGGGGTCTTTCTTCTTATTGATGTAAGACAATAGCAGTAGCCTTGGTGGAGGGCCCTACCATGTCCATACAAGCCCCTTCCTCATGTGTTTGTGCCTTTCCTTTCAGGAGACTAGCATCCCTTTTATTCAAGGGAGATGCCTCTTCATTGATAGAAGGCTTCCTGATGACAAAAGCCCCTACTCTACAGATAGGAGCTCCCTTATTCCTAACTGGGGCCCTTTCCTCCGAAACTGGAGCCTCCGCATCATCATTCGTTGCCCTTATCTTGAGGGCCAACACTTCCTCATCACCTTCTTCTTTTTCTTCTTCTTCCCCTACTAGCAAAAAATCATGTTTGAGTCAGTTCAAAACAAATTAGCTCAAAGCAGATGCTACACTACACTACACCACCTAGTGCAGCAAAGTGTAGTAAACAATGGCAAAGTAAGCATTACACGAAAGCAGTTATCAATGGAGGGTTGCGTCCTATGTAGCTTAAGCCACAATCTTCATCCCTCCTCTTCCTCCACATGAAGGGTTTCCCTGGCTAGGGGAGGTCTCTTCCTTTGCAACTCCTTGGGAACAGTCTCAGCCATGAGACGTTCACCTTGTGTCACGCTACTAGCTATAGCAGGGGGCATCTCTCCTACACTGTCCAAGCCACGAATGCTGCGAGTCACCAAACCTTTGGTTGTTATAGACAACGACTCCCTGACCACTTTCAGGAGATCTTGGGCTCACGTGGTTTAGAGGATCTGGTGAATCCATGGCTTGGGAAGCTGGTTGCGATCTCGCATGGCCTAGACTCCATCCTCTTGAACCACCAAAAACTCTGCAAAGTGCTTTAGACAACCTATGTAGAAGGCAAAGTGTATGTTGGAGCAGGACTCTATTTTTTCATGGAGTCCCAAAATCTCAACCTGCAAGCCCTTACATAGGAATCTAGCCCAGTTATAATGGGCCCCTTCCTCCATAACCTCCAGCATTATCCAAGCCTGCTTGAGCCCAAGGACCTTCCCTTGGGTAAGCAGTTGGGGGAATGCACGAGCATTGAAGACTGAGTAAATCTCCATGGTGAGTCCACCCTTAGGCTTATCCATGGGGAACCCTTTTTGCTCCTTAAAGAGCCGTAACCACTCCTCGATATCCTTCTTCATAAGGATCAACTCCTACTTGCACCTCAACCCTATGGGAATGCCATTGGTAGGAACATCGAATAGGTCCGTAAACAGCTGGTCATTAATTACAATGACCACCCGCATGCCCCGTATGCACATGCAAAAATGGCTCACTCTCTCAAAATAGGAGTTGACTAGGGAAGCATCTTGGTGGCCGGAACGCTTGGATTTGGGGCCATGAATAGATCCATAAGCTCCACCTTTTGGATGTTCTTGACCAAGGAGTCCGGGGTCCTCTGGTCTAACCAGCACTGGCTCGCTGCTACTTCACCGTATATGAAGTAAATGTTCGTCCCCTACATCTTGGCAGTTATCATCGTCACCTCCTAGGGCTTCTTTGCCCCTACAATAGTTTTCACAAAACACTCTTAGCATAATGACATAGAAAATACATGAATTGCAAAAACACTCGAGCATGTAACACTTACTATTTGACCCACCGGGTCTATATGGTAACAGGAATGACAAGAGTTCAGCCATTATAGCCTCTTCAACCGTGACTAGCTTGAAGGGTTCTTCCCACTCCTTGTCCAACCAACCCTACTCCTTACACTAATTGTAGGGAACATAAAATGTACTTGGGTATGTATGGTATTCCCCTCTACACTGACTGATCACACCCACCCACAGGTTCTTGGTAGAAGAGAACTCTTGTAGGGCTAGCTACGTTGTAGCCAGCAGACCCGATCGGTTGTGAACCCCATCATCATTGATAAAAAACCTAGTGAAAGAAGCACATACTCAGCATTTGGCTAATATGACCAGCGCTGCACAACACAGTGGAGCAAGGTTGCAAAAACTCACCCGCCAACACAGTAGACAGTCCCTTGTGGGTTCTGAAAGCATGTCGCCATGTAACATGCGAGGAATAGTGTGTTGTACTGATGGTAGCAGTTGTATTCAGGCATGTCCCAGATCTAGGCTAAACACCTTAACCTTGTTGAGCATTGACTGGATCCCTCTCCCAGCCTGCTCATGATTGCCTCATTGGTAAAAAATCTCAAGATGCTGTGACTTGCCCCAGGAAGCATGGTTTCTAATTTGCCAGATGCCTCCACCTCTTCTAGGGAGGACCAAACATTCATACTAAAGTTGTTGAGAAGGAATTGCAAGAAGTCCCATGCCCCTTTCCTGAACCAAACCCCTTGCTCTTCCATACGTATCTGGGAAGGAGGGGCATTGGCCATAGGTCTGCTCACATGGCACAGGACCCCTCTAATGTCCAAAATGATTAGCCTAGACCTCGGCCCCACCCTACACGACATAATCAGTGAATATTAGCATCATACTTAAGGGCAATACATGCACAATGTAGCAAAGTCTAGCAGTCCATGTATATCGCATGCCTGTACATAGTGTAGCAAGGGCGTGAAAGCCTAGCATAGAAACAAAATAATTGACAACATGCTTTGATAAAACACATGTCACATTGCCACATCACACATGGCCTAGCCCTCCCAAGGGTTTTACGTTACATCATGCTAGGTTCAAGCAGCTTAAACTTCCTCAACCCCCACGGTTATGACAACCAAGGCAATGGCAGTTTCAGCAGCCTTGCATGCGACCACGACGTAACATCTATGCATCTGCCATCATCAAAAAAGGGACAGCGGCGATGCAAAGGCTAAAATGACCCAACCACAGAAAACATAGGTAGCCAAGAATAGACACAAAACAAATAGGATGAAAAACAAGAGTAGAGAACAATAGAAAGCACAAAACAAAGAAGCAAAGGAGACATAGCAACTTACTGGGTCAACGGTGTGCTCTTTCGTGCCTCAAGGCACACTTGTGGCACATGCTCCAGGGTCTTCTTCACCTCCTCAACCCTTGCAAGCGCCAAATGAGTCTTAGGAGCCATTGCCCTACTATTAGATTTACACCTTTCACTGTAAAAAACTCACCTTACTAGTTGATTAACACAATTGCTTTGTGCTCTGAAATTGCCTTGTGCTCCAATGAGGGCTCTACTCTCTTATGATGAAAATGGAAAAATTTCCAGGGTTTAACCCCTATTTATGGTCATAAGGATGAGATGGAGAAAATTGCCTCTCTCTCTCTCTCTCCAATTAATGTGGAGCGTGCTATACAGTGTAACATGCTCGCCACGACATCGTAGCACTATTAGCATTAAATCCTTGACACGCTTCAAGCTAGCTACTTGCCTTCCCGAAAACAAAGAATATATTTGTTTTTGGTTAAGGGTCTAAAAAGACCTTAAACTAATAATCGCACCAATCGCAATATGCACCGGTCCGAAAAAACCTTAAACTAGCAATCCTAGCATAGTTGCACCTCTAACGGTCCAAAAAGACCCTAAACTATCAGTTTTGACCTATTACATTTATGGTCCATAATGACGTTAAACTAAAAATATCGCATGCTTACATAAGTGATTTTTCATCTTCTTCCACATGGGTAGTGTCACAATTTCTAGCAATTTCGTGTTTTCATGTCTACAGTTCATATTTTCACACTAACAGTTTAGAACTTCTCATGCTCGAAACTTCCCATTTCGCATACTATTATTTTGCATGTTAAGATTTCGTTTGTTGCAATTTGGTAGTCCGAAATGACAATAAACTAGAATTTTTGCATTTGTATATCACAACTTAACACTCTACATCAGTAGTTTTACACCCTTAGTAGTTCTATGCTCTTGTGCCTTGGTGGTCCACCATGACCTTAAACTGGCAAACTTGCAATTTTTACATCATCACACTTCACAAGTTGCATCTCATCGCTACTTTACAAATTTTTGTTACACACAATCTCTACCAAAAAATGCCTCTTAACTAGGCTTTCATCTTATGACAATAGGTCAAGCAAGAGATGGGAATCCATCGTGACCTTTCCATGCCTTTAACGTTAGTAGGGCCACAGGGAAATCTCGCAAGACAGTTGAACCCCAACATGATCGACTGGGGGTCAACCAAAATTAGCACTATAGCAACCTTAGAAGCATTCCCAGATTGGCCCAAGCATTTCGTCCAAGCCCTAGACATATAGGCTAAGGATGTAACTAAGGACCCTCTCATTGAGACGCCTATGACAACGTCAAAGGGGGAGGTGAAGACGTTGAAACTTAGCTCCCTCCTAGACATGCAAATGCATGAAAATGTATCCAAGATGCTGCAAAATAACATTGATGTCTTCACATGGTTACACAGTGACATGCCAGGTTTGGATCCATGGCTGATTCAGCACAACATCATCCTAGACCCACACATGAAGGTAGTCAAGAAGAAGGCTCGCAAAGTTAAGCTAGAAATTGCACTAGCCATGAGGGATAAAATCACCAAGCTATATCAGGTAGGTTTCATCTATGAAGTTAACTATTCAGAGTGGGTATCCAACATCGTTGTGGTTTCAAAGAAAACAGGAGGAATACAGATCTGTATAGACTTCCGGGACTTGAACAAAGCAATGGTCAAGGACAAATTCCCCCTCCTAAGCATTGATTAGCTCATCGACACCATGGCTGGCCATGCTCTACTATCCTTCATGGATGGTTTCTCTGGATACAACCAAATCTGCATTAACCTAGAGCACCAACTGTCCACAACCTTCATGACCCCATGGGGAATCTTCTGCTATACCATGATGCCCTTCGGGCTCAAGAATGCTGGAGCAACTTACCAGTGAGCCATGACTTACATTTTCAGTGATTACATCCTAGAAACATTAAACGACTACATGGATGATATAGTAGTCAAGTCCAAGGAGGCAGCTAATCACCCACGCGATCTAGGGGTAGTCCTCAAATGCTACCAAATGCATGACTTACACCTCAATCCTAAGAAGTGCGTCTTCGGGGTGAAAACCGGATGCATGTAAGGGTTCGTAGTATTGGAGGCTGGAATACGGGTGGACCTTGACAAAGTTAAGGCTATCATCAACCTAGTGCCTCCCAAAAACCTTAAGGAGTTACGTGGTTTGCAAGGTAGAGTACAATTCATTCAAAGATTTATAGCAAGGTTGATCGACAAGTTACACCCCATGCAACATCTTCTAAAGAAGGGAGTTAACTTTGAATGGACAACCCAGTGTCAACAAGCCTATGATGACATGAAGAAGGAACTCTCACACCTCCTGACTATGCATCCACCACAAAGGGATAAACCCTTCTTTATCTACCTTTCCACCTCCAACACATCTGTCGCAGCACTATTATGTCAAAAACAAGACGACAGTTCTGAGATACCACTGTATTATTTGAGTCATGCACTAATAGCATAAGAGAAAAAATACAACAAAGTGGAGAGGAATTATCTGGCCTTAGTGTTTGTAGTAAAGAAGTGACGGCATTACCTATTCTGTAGTACAACCAACATCATTTGGAAAAGCAATATACTTTGGGCTATCACCAACAACTTATATGAAAATAGTAGGATAGCCCGATGGAAGGCAATAACCATGGAGTTTGATCTACGCTATATAAGTCAATCGTCGACAAAGGGTCAAGCCATAATGACCCAACTCACGGCTTCACCAGTTGATGACCAGGCAACCATAGACCCCGAATTCTCAAACAAGTACGTTAGCAATGTCAACATCATCCCGTCGCATCTTGAAGCCACCTTACATTTTGATGGCAGCTCAACCATGTGAGGAGGTAGTGCTGCTACCATAATCACATTTCCCTTTGGGGAAATGCATCCATCCACTTATTGATTTACGTCCTCTTACACCAACAACATGGCAAAATACAAGGGGCTACTCAAAGGCTTCTTAACTACCTAAACATTGTGCATACAATACCTGGCAATCCGGGGAGATTCACAACTAGTTGTAAATCAAATTAATGAGGTCTAAGCTTGTAAAGCTACACATCTATAATCCTACTGTGACCTAGCAAAAATCTTGCTTAAGCAATTCGCAACCATAGATGTGCAACACGTGCCATGCAACGAAAACACCATGGCAGACACCCTAGCTACCCTTGTGTTAAACATTCCATCACATTCCCTGGAAAACCTACCAACCTTGATTATGTAATGCGCAGAGCCTATCACTCAGGTGGAACACATGACATCTATTAGTGCTGAAGATACCCAGGAGTGGTATGCCAACATTAAAACTTATCTATAGCAAGGCGAACCCCCTGGAGGATTAACATCTGCCTAGAGAGATGCAATCCGTAAGCGTGCCCATCAATACATGCTCATGGGAAATGATGCCCTGTGCCAATGCTCCTATGACGAGATATTGCTAGCATGCATGGGTGGCGAGCAAGCGTAGAAGGTAGTTAATGAGGTACATGAGGGGTTATGCGGTGGATACATAGCACCTAGGTCTATGGCTACCAAAATCAGATGCCTAGGGTACTACTGGCCCCACATGCAACGTGACTGCCTATCAAAAGTCAACACATGCAACACATGCCAAAGATACGCAAATCTCATCCACGTTCCACCTACAGACCTACACCCAATGCAAATCATGTGGCCCTTCCAACTATGGGGATTAGACCTCATAGGGCCTATCACACCTAAGTCCTCTACAGGGCATAGCTTCATTATCACTACCACTGAGTATTTTATCAAGTGGGTGGAGGCTATTCCCCTGAGGAAGATGACCTCTCAACAAATATGCCATTTTGTCCTCAACAACATCGTAACAAGGTTTGGGCGACAATGGGCCATAGTTCAATAGTATGGAAACCCGAACCTTTTGTAGTAATCTAGGCATTAAAAAAATCATTTTCTTCCCCTTACTATCCACAGGCGAACGGGCAGGCGAAGGCTACAAATAAGTCCATCATCAACTTGTTGAAGCAAATTCTTAACAACAGCAAAAGGTGGTGGCACGAGCAAATCCTCTACATCCTTTGGGCCTACAGAACGATGTGAAGAACTACAACATGTAAGACCCCTTACAGTCTTGTTTACGGATCTGAAGTTGTATTGCTTATTGAGTTGTAGGTACCCTCACTCTGGATGATCCTCGCAAATGTCATGAGCAAAGCCTAGAACAACAAGTCGTGAACCATCGACCTCGACTCAGTGGAGGAAGAGCACATGCAAACATTGAAACACATCAAGGACTAGCAAAGAAAGTAGCAATAGAAGCACTGTGCAGACCTGCATCAACAGCCAGTGTAGAAGGGGGACCTCGTCCTCACGATAGTCCATGAGTATGTCAGCAAATTCTCAGCCAACTAGGAAGGTCCTTACATGGTCACTAAAGCCTTCGGGAATGGAGCCTTCAAACTGGCCGACATAAATGGAAACAAGTTCGCCAACCCGGTAAATCACTCGTATCTCAAGACGTACTACGTCTGAAGCACAATGGCAACTACAAGCACTGTCTGCTATGACGATAAACTGGCAACAACACCGAGTAGCGTCTGCAATGACGACAAACTAGTAGCATCGAGCAGCATCTGCTACGACATTAAACTGGTGGCAACCATCCGCTACGACGTAAAACTGGAACTGCTAGTCCACTATGACTATAAACTGGCATTGCATGTTTGCTATGATAATAAACTGGCATGTATGGTCCTTTGGGACCTTAAACTAGCATAGCGATCTGCTGGGAGCTTAAACCAGCACATGGTCTACCAGGACCTTAAATTGGGTTAGCATTGGATCCCTAGCATGCACCAGCACCAGATACACATCGAACAAGTAGGCATGATGCTAACGTGTGGGTGGGACATCGTAGCTCTGGAACACGGTTCACGATGCACTGAGAATGCAGTCTGGAACATATGCAACACAACCAACCTTGGCATCATGATGATCCTTCAAAGATGCCATATGGCATCACACTAGCCCTCTGAACCTACCATCACCACGACCCATCGCCATGACGGTGGTTCTTGGGCTAGTTCCCGCATCTGGAGTTCTAGCAGTATTGTGGCCCAACCACAATATTGTTACTCCAACTCCCTACCAATGCCCAAGCTCTCATGACAGTAGCTATGTGGCAGTTGATCCCATAGCTGAAATGGGAATGTAAGCCCCTGGCAAGGATTCTAGAGCATCCGCACCCGCAGTAGCTCATGGTGCCTCGAAGACCAGCTCTATCGCGCTAGTGCTATCGAGGCAGCTGCTGGCCTTCCTACTTTGGACATCATATACCAACAATGATGTACAACAGCTTCAACAATGCCAGCAGCTAGCAAGACCTTTGCCCCTGCGGACACGACTTGCCACAGCAGCAAATGCTACAATGTTGTGAAGTGAGTGCCTCAACTAGCTGAGCTACTTTAGAGTGCAAATTTCATGACATGCGTAACACAACTTGCTGTATGGAAAGCCGTTGTAGGTAGGTCAAAACCCTTCATCGATGTAACACAACTCATCCTACGAAGGAAACACCTGTCCTACAAGAGGTTGAAGAACAACATCAGCCAAAGATGAAAATGTGAATGAGTCCCTTAGAGCACTTCGACGAGGGACTCTGCTAAACATCATCTTTACTCTCTACCTTAATCTCTACAAAACCAATGCAACACTCTCAAGTGGGGTCGAGCGATGTCTAAACATCCACCGAGCTACAACCTTAGCATTTCACCTGCTGCAGTTTTTCATATTCTTTGTCGATGTCTATCGACCCTGCTCTCCATATGTCAGCAAAGAGGGGCCAATGAAACACCCCAAAAAATGTGAGGTCATTCTTGCTTCACCAGGCCTTGCAACTTGTGTAGCACCATGGTAGTTCTTTAGGAGGAGAACATTCTGAGTTCAAGCCTAGCCAATTTGACAAATTTTCTACTTTAGGTGAAAACAGGCTCTACAGGTCATCCTGTCTATCCACCTAAGTAGCTTGCCAAGCCGACAGCCTACTTAGAAAAAGTGCGTGGAGTTGGTAGCAGCATTCTGGATGCAAAAAATAGTTTGGAAAGTTTTCTAAGTCACGAAGTTTGCTACGCTACATTATGCCTCACTATGTAGCTTAGTAAGCTTCAGAAGACAATTGTAGAATGGAGTGCTACGCTATGCTACGCCACGTGACGTAGCGTAGCATGGCAACAACTTTGTAGCTAGTCCCCACATCCAATTTCAAGTCCTTCAACAATGTCCCTTTCTATCAGGAAGTGGTGGACCATGTCTGCTACTACGCTACACTGAGTTACATGATGCAGCAAGGTGTAGCGATCCTGTGGAAGAGATAGAAGGCATCTCAAAGGATAGAATCAGCAAAGTTCACAAGTTCTACATCGCAGGAAGAAAAATTTTCAAATCAACAAAGTTTTCGCAACTAAGGCCAGTTGCTACACTACGCTATGCTACGTAGTGTAGCATAACGTAGCAAGCATGCAACACACATGTAACGAAATTCCAAGCATGTCATGCTACAAACCATAACAAGGCATGCGGGTAGTTGTGCAGCATCAATGCACTTCACCTAATTGGACTGTTGGCACACATCTCCAGACACTGACGACACAATTATGGTGTGGCAGATTCATAGTTATAGCATAGCAAGTTCGCATTACAATGGTCTTGCTGGTCCAATGATCATACATGACACGTGTGGCGCCAACAAGTCAAAATGGGCCCAGGGCACATGGCATCCAAATCGTCCCTTTCATGTGCCCTTTAGCCCTATAAATACCGTGACGAACAACATCCAAAGGATCCAAGAAATTTCCAAAAAATAGCATTCAAAAAGGTTGGACTACCTCTGGCTGTTGGGAATTTTTTGGAAAATGACATTCAAAGGGTTCAAATTTTCCTACCAAGTAGCATTTGAAAAGTTCGAAGATTTTCTGGAGTCTTCGACTTTCCTCTCTCTGGCACTCAAATTCTCTTCTTGAAACATCGTAGCACTGAGCATTGTAAGCTTTCTATTTGACACTAAAAATAGTTGGCATCTCTAGCTGACATTTTGTCTTGTCTCCCTTTTTACCACCTTGGTAGAATCCCTTACATGATTAGCACCCAAGGCCGTGCCCAAGCGCATAACCTATTTTTCTCTACACGTCCTGGTTACTCTCGGGATCTCTACACTCCGCCACGCTGTGCAACCAACTGTATTCACATTGACAAAGCAAGCTTGTAGCTTCAAAGCAGTGCATTTTTCTAACCATATTTTACATTGTTTCTTGCTTATTGTTGCGTTTTTACACTATTTTCTTTTTCTACTTCATTTACTTTCAAGCATTACTCCGCACTTCCATTCTTATTTCAAAAATATATGTTGCAAAAGACTATATAGACACCGACTAAGTCCATGGTTGATTGACCAGATCATTCAGCGCACCCTATATCTGTAGACACACCCAGCATGGCCCTCCCGTGGGTACGGGGTCGAAACTATCGCACCCACCGACCCCTCAGTGTTTTCCACCCATTGACATTTTCGGTCATTACAAAAGGGATGTGAGAATATCTGACTTATAAGAAGAGGAAAGTTTAGAGCATATGATCCAATGAAAGATTCTACCAATCTAGAAATTTGTTAATGATATTGTAATCAAGGTAGAGAAAATGTGGGATATTTTTGATGAGAAATTTACCATAACATTGAAGATAGTAGAAGAAAAGAATAAAGAAGCCCCAAACCAAAGCAAGAAAAAAACAAAGAGACTATGGTTAAGAAAACTATAGGAATAATGGAAAAGTTGTCATAGTAGAGGAAATAATGGACAATAGTCAATAGTTTAGAGCATGATAAAGGATGAAAACTGTACCAATATAAACATCCTAAGGGATTTTTTCCTATTATTGTCCACTTAGAAGAGTCCAAGGCATATGTACTTAATCAAAAGTTTAGCAAGAAAAAAATTCTTAGATGGTTATCTTATTCACAAGATAATTTTTAATAGCCATACCAAAAAATAGACTACTCAATAGGGGCTTATCCTTAATCATAGGAGTAATACTAGTAATAGTGGCAACAACCAAAAGGATGGGAAATGCCACCATTAAGGTAATAGTACCCATATTGGCAAGCTAATCCCTATGGATACTATGTTTAGTGTTCAATCTCTCTTGGTAACACTTTAGTCTGCACCTCTTCCTCCTACTATCCATCAGAATATCATAGATCCATTACCTTATGTATGGATTTGAACTCTTTCATATCCCAACTAGTAGGTGGTTCTTCACTTCAAGCTCCTAACACTTTACCACTAGTACCACCACCAATTGTGAAACAAGAATTGAAAATGCAACCATAACAAAAAAGAACTACTAAGATAGTCAATACAGAAGAAGATGTGATAAAAACTAAACCCAGATCTAGGAAACATCCTATTTTTGAGATAGCACTAGAAAAGGTTCGAAGGATGGGAACTTCACTATAATGTCCCAGCCCTTGTTAAGGGTGAAAAGGTATTGTAAAACTGTAATTAATCTTGAAATGAAGGGGTGCTTTATTATGAGGAGTTATGGTTATTCGTGAACCCCTTAGGAATGGGTTTGATGTATGTTATTTAAGGTCATGTTTAGAGGTTGTGTTGGCATGGAGTTGCAAAGCCTAGAAAGGCAGGTGATGGGATCCAAGTGAAGTAGGACAAGAAGGGACTCATCATCCCTTAGCTTAACAACCTAACTATGGCGATTGTGCTAGATTACCTTTAAGGCTAAAGTTACATGGAAAGATAACCTAGGGGATGTTATAGTATATCACTCTTATTAAAAAAAATTTTCTCTATTTTTTCCTCTATTCTATGTATCATCCAATTGTTTATTTATCAAGTATTTTATGATATTTTCATTATAATGCTTATGAATGCAATGAATTAAGCATCTTCTTTAATACATCTAAGAATAGGATGTCACATTTGGTATTGGAGAAAACCATGATTTAGGAGCCAAGTGGAAGAAAATATTATTTTATTATCATTATTGTAAAATAGAAGTACATCCAAGTAGAATACATGTAAAAGAAGAAGCGAAACACAAGGATAGAAAAGATGTGTAATAAAAGGAACAAGGAAGCACAAAAGTGATCATTTGTTTTGCTAGAATGAGTCAAGGAGATCTAAGGCTATCTTCAATTGCACTTCTCATTCTTCATTAGTGGAATCCTTTTTATTGAGCACTACCTTGCATCCAACCAAGCCATCACATAATTTCTTGATGTACTTAGAGGCACTCTTTGTTGCAACTATTGATTCCATCCCTCTCTTTATACCAAGAACTATTATCAGTGCTACTTGTGGTAAGGAATCCTTTACAAGGGCTACATGAATAGATGTCACATGTAGTGATTTAGATGAAGGAGTGGGAGATGGAGGAGTGTGAGTTTGTTTAGAATTTATACCTATGGTATCATCTCTCTTCATTTCACAAATAAAGTACCTCCAAACCATAGAGATTACCTTGGATCAGTTCATTCTATAGCAAAAAATGCACTATTAAATACATGAATAATCATAAGTAACAATATAAAATATATAAACATATAAAAATGCCTCATTTTTTCCCTCCTGATGTTGAGTTTTCAGCAAAGCCATTTGACACTTCTTGCTATCCTTGATCTTACTGTTTAAAACTTTATCCTCTTGAAGAAATTCATGACATAATCTAGGATTGTAATGACTAAAGAGGTTGGTTGAAGGGTCATAACCTAGGATTAAACACATGATCAAGGATATGAAACATATGGTATAAGTTTTACTAGGATTTTTTTGGGTAGTAGAAGCTCCATTCATGGCATTGTACAAGGTAGTAAAACAAGGAAATGGCCAATCATAAACTCTACAAGTTATGGCATCATGAAGTATATAAATAGAATGGATACTAACATAAGTCTATTGTTGATGCCATAAGACCTTACTATGGATGAATTGGCACAATTAAAAGTGAATTTCATTAATGAAATCATCATGAAGGAATTGACTTTTGCAGATAGCACAATCACGAACATAATCATATAATTCTTTTTGGAAAAATAATAGAAACTAAGGAGAGAAAGATGATGGAATTAGAGGATCCTTCCTTGTGCGAAAAACCTAAATCTCTTTGAATATAAGATGGAATAACCATTATCAGTCTAAAACATAGTTGGAAAGTAGATCTTTTATTTTTATGATAAATCTTACACCATTGAATTATTAAGTCTTTGTGATATGTTACCTTGAAAAAAAGAAAGATAAGTAATTCAGATAATTTGAAAGTTGTAAGATACTAAAAATCCTCCTTTCCAAGTAAATTATGCACACAATTAAAAGTAGTAACTACACTATTTTGAAAAAAAAATCAACAGCAATTTGGAGCTACTTGAAGGAGCTTGAGCTTAAGAAGAAATTAGAGAAGAAGCCTAAGCAGGATATTTTGGGGTCATGTTGTCAATGGCTAAAATCCTTTATGCCACTTGTAGAAATTTTGAAATCTTTGACAAGAATTCTTCAACCTTTTGTTGATGCTACTATGATGAATAAAGACTTATTCTCTCGTGTATTTATATAGGAATAACAAGAACCTTAGTGGGAGAAAACAAGAAGTTTCAACTTAAATTAATTAAAAATTAAATAAAGTTAATGTTTACTTGTCATGATTTTGTAAATAATAGGTCAACCAGAATGATGCTATCTCTAGTTGAATGCATAGTAGTCTCTAAAAAAATTCCAATGGTACTAATTTCCTCAAAATTTGACTTATGGTTTGGGAGATACAATGTTTTTTGGGTGATGTGGAGTTTTAAAATTAAAAAGTGTTTTTTTTGTTAATTTAAAATTTTTATTAAAAATAAGTAAACAATAGTTTGTGGGTTTGACCTCTATCCCCAAATATTTTTAAAAACATTTCTTAGGCATTTCATCCTAACCTCATGGCTAGGGTCTATAGCCACCTCATGTTGTAGCACTAGGATGGCTGTAATCAAAGACAGTAGCATTGGCCCCATTGATATTGGTCTTGGGTTGTTGGTGTGGCACCTACTCCACTAGTAGTGGTGGTCCTAGCCTACCAACGTGGCACTAGTCCCATCGATAGTAAGCCTAGCCTACTGGCATAACATGTTTCTTGCTTGCCCTACACAATGAAAACCCTCATCTACTACACGATCGCCCACTCTACCATCATTCACTATTCTACCATGCTACTTTTGCCATCTACTACATGTTGCTCTACCACTAGCATGTGCCTTGTTTTGGTGTCCTGCTAGTTCTATCCATAAAAAACACCTCTTGAAACACTGTGAAAATTGTGAATCGGCCTCAGGTGAAGATTCACGATTCAGGCAAAAGTTCGTGACAGAATTCCGGAAGGTAGAACAAGGCAAAGCAAGGCGAAACGACGCTCGGCATCAAGTCTCCAACTTCCTTACAAATTTTAATTTTTACTATGTTTTCTATTTTTACACTACATTACGCAACATAGCATAATGACACTTAGTGTAATTCTGCTTAACATAGTCTGACATCAGAAGGTAACTTACTTCAACAGATTTGGTGAAGTTTAAGGCTTGAACAGCGTAATATGCGAGTTCTCGCATATCCTGCTAAGTCTTTTGACCAGGGTCAGTTTTATGCTTTGTTACGCAAAGTAGCATAATGAGTTTCAACAGGGTCAAAGGGAAAGTCCAAGGGAAGCACGACAGATCGGCCCCTTTCTTTTGCAGATTGATCGCCTTACGCTCGTTACGCTACGCAGCGTACGTCAGCATAATTTATCACTGGGTTGATCATGTTTTACACTTCACTACACTTTGCTGCGTAAAGGAGCGTAAAATAGCCTGACTCACTATTTCCATGCTTTGTTATGCTTTGCCACGCGACGCAGCGTAAACAATTGAAATATAGCGTAAAGCCGGCTAAAGCAGTTACGCATTTGCTATCCATATGTGCAATACGCTGATAAGCATATTTGTGCG
Organism: Gnetum montanum; assembly: GCA_015680685.1. NCBI lineage: Eukaryota > Viridiplantae > Streptophyta > Gnetopsida > Gnetales > Gnetaceae > Gnetum > Gnetum montanum. The sequence continues at coordinate 217,978 of MNCI01009868.1, read as the reverse complement.
TAATCATGAAGAAGCTTCACCAAAATTTTGATAGTGTATGTTGCCATATGACGTCACATAGACAGTTTGTCAAGTCAATGGTATTTGGAAAATTCGAGACACATGTCCGTGCCTTTTCTACATATTATAAATACCTCAGTTGGTAAAGAAAAAAGGGACTTTTTCTTTTCAGGAGGACTTCTGGACATTTTTTGGAAGGAGAGCAGCAATTAGCATCGTAAACTTTTGGCAGTTATCATCCTTGAGCAGAAGCAAGAGACATTTTTTTTGAGCATTTGGCAGCAGGAGCGATCAGACCCTTTGGCGAAAATACAGTTCTCCCATTGGTGATCCTAGGCAGTTTTGAGTAGAGACTATCCAAAGTGAAGAAGATAGAGTAGAGATCGTGAGATCATATGGTGCGGTTGGCAAGATCTATTGGCCAGACACAGTTGGTTGATAGGCGTCCGAGCTTGACCTTCCTTGCACTCCATCTTTGGCTTATAAGGTAGACCGAGCTCCATTCTGCACTCCTTTCTAAACAGTTTCCTTATTATTTTGTGTATGTTCTGCACAAAATAATCGAAATCTTCCCATTGTAACTTTGTATACAAAATACTCGTTCCTTTCGGGTCAAAGCATAGATCTTGGAATCACACATTTTTCTTAGATCTGATTCCCTTTGTCATGTTAACATTGTCATTATTACAAACTATTTACATCACTTTCTTCTCCTTGCGCAATTTATCGAATCAGATCGTTCCACGAAATGCTTATAATCTTCATCGGTTTACTGATTTAGTAAGTCCCTGTCTGATCGACAAGACCGTTCAGGGCACTACGGATTCGTTTTCTCTAGCACAACCCTCACACGAATCCGTGGTTAAGACTGTGTACACAGATTTTGTTTGGCATTCCAACTGCTGACATTTTCTGTCGTTACAGTTTTCTAGCGCTAGAAGGAGGGCTAGGCTTCAATTCGTATTTTTACAGGTAGCCCTGTAAGCGATCTGTACCCACATTGTCAAAACGTAAACGTAATACCTCTACAGAAGTTTACAAAATCGTGAGGTATAGATTGGTCACAGTAATAATTCCTTTGGAATCCTGCAGGGTAGAAAGTCTAATCGCGATCTTGCTTGTTCATCGTCTTTTAGATCTAGTTATTTATTGCCATTAATCTACTTGACCAATGGATTCTGCGTACACAACCACGGCCGCAATGACCACAACTAACTTGGGTGCCACGTCTGTGAATACCATCACCGCCACCGGACCAACCTCTGGTGTTATTGGACCTCAGGGGCCGTCACGTCATTCGTTGAGGTTACAGGGAAAAGACCTCGTATTTACCATCATGACCCCTGAGGAATACAACTTCATCTGTGTTAAGATCCAGACAAAGCTTGCCCTTAGCCGAGCCGAGATTGAAGCAAAAAGAAACTTTGAGCTGATCCACAGAGGGGGTCAGGATTTTACCCCTACTGCCTACGACATCATTCCTCTAACAAAACATTACCACGAAATCATAACACAATTGGTCATGGCTAAGATTCAGGCTACCCGGGCTATGCAGGAACCCCAGAATGGGGAGGAAGAAGATGACAAATTTGCAGCCCAGTCTGAACATTCGTATCATACTCTGAGCCCCCATACCTACATAAACCCCCTTTTTCCTTTCAATAGAGAAGCTGCCCCTCTTAATCCGACCATGACCATGCAAACTCACATTCCTATCATCTTGCAGGCCACTACGTAGTCATCCGTCTTGCAGGTGCAAATACTACCGCAAAATAACCTGGGGATGGTCTCATCACCATGCGTAATTAGCATTCTGTCGGTGGTCCCTGCATCCACCACGCCCTATTTCATCCCTTAGATCCAATCTCATGCCCTATCTACAACTTGCTCGGTGCAAAATCTGGCACAAACTTTGTCCCTGCCGCCCCCTCCAACCCAACAGATCACAACCGTCGTTCAACCATAGACATCCGTCCAATAGCCCGCCACGAGTCAGTGGATTATCCCCGCGGCACAACATAACCAGTCTGCGGTATATGGTGTGCAACCCTTGGCTACACTTGCAACACATATTCCGCAGATGGTTCCACAATATCCCTATCCCTATCCTATGCAGCCAGCGATGCCTAATCTCTCTGCTCAACGCGGTGGGTGGTGGTCTTCATAGGCAGCTTCGGCCGTGGGAATCCCCACTATACCACCTACTAGTCAAGCCATTCCTCCATTTCCACTCCCTGACACCGCTCTTCCGGTTCAACCCCCTACTCCCCCTACTCAAGCATCTTCATCTATGGGCTTAGATCAAGCATTCTTGCTTATTCAAACCCTTATTGAGGAGGTTAGATGCCTTAAGGTCACTGGCTTGGACACTATACAGATCATGGACTTATATCAAGATGATCCCATTAGTCCAGCGGTCCCCATGATGTCGTTGCCCCTGGGGATGTCCTTACCCCATTTTACTAAATATAAGAGGGAGGGAGATCCCAACGCTCACCTAGTCACCTTCAGATCTGACTCTTTGTTGTTACAGTAGTGGCCTCACACAATCATCTGTGTCTTTGCAATGTCTCTGGCAAGGAAAGCTTTGGATTGGTATCGAGCCCTCCCTCGCTCTTCCATCTCAACCTTGGAAGAGCTTCTGACACAATTCGTGACTCGCTTTAAATACAACCTAAAGCCGAAAGTCACATTAGATCAGCTTATGGGAGTGAAACAAGACCTGCTCGAACCAATCCAAAAGTTCATATAGCGATGGAGTGCTACTTTGAACGAAATCCATGAGCCAATCACGGAGGCCCATTTGCTGGCCATATTCAAAGGAGTAGTTAACGATTTTATCAAATCTAAGTTGTATTATCTTTCCCCTAGCTCCTTACATCAGGCCTTCATTCAGACTAAAAGCATACAAGATGCTGCGGAGGCTAGCAAAGACCCAGTGTATGTCACGTACAAGAACGCTAACAACAAGGGTAAGGATAAAGGCAAAATAGCAACAACGATCGTAGCTATGCTGGCTGAAGGCGCTAAGAGCAAAAACAAGAAGGCACCTACGGCATCACCTGAGACCATGGCTAGTGCGAGCAGCACCAGCCAAGACACATCTACCGCGGACAAGCCCCCCCATTCAAAACTAAACTTTGAGCATAAAGACCGCTCAAAGTATGCAGCCCTTCCTATCAAACATTCGGAACTGTTGAAGCAACTATTAGGGACAGGATACATTCAGCCTAAGAACATATCTGAGGAATCTCTAAAGCATCACAGGCGTCATTATGAACTGCTGAAGAATCCTTCTTTAGCCCTACCTGACGTACCACCAGTTCCGAGGTCTTTCAGGCTGGACCGTTTCTGTGACTACCACCAGTTGTGTGGTCATGACATAAATTACTGCTGGGTGTTGAAAGACGACATTCAATGCATGATCGACGATGGTCATTTGAAACTAGATGCCAGTAATCCAATGCATCCGGAAAACCAGGCGTTGCACGTGTACCAGGATCCGTTAAACACAAATAATGCACCCTACACGATCAATGTGGTGAGTACGAATAATGAAAGGAAGGTACCACCAAAACAACCTTTTTTTTTACGTGTGCCTACCAGTTCACCTTGGGGGACAAGCTTTTCACCGGCAGCTGGTGGTACCTCAAGGCCACCCTTCATCATTAGGGTGCCTTCTTCAGTTCTGACTCAGCCTCCCAGTAATAGTAAAGCCACGGCTATGTCCGCGCCCACACCTAAGGCACCTTTCATTATCAGGGTGCCAAAACCACCGGCTGCCCCTTTTATGCAGGGGTAAGCCTCTAACACAAATCACCAACCATCACCTAATAAACAAGGAGGGGACACGTCAGTTAATGCCGCTAAAAATCATGTTATGCTAGGCTTCGCTAGGCCCAGGCCCCTAGCCTCTGTCCCTATGTCTACGCCTCCTGGGCATGACAAGGATGCAGAAACACAGCCACCCACCCCCGGTAAGAAAAAAGGCAACCCTTCGAACGACGTTGTTCCACCCCGGGAGATCCGTCTCTTAGGGCGAATGGAAGAAGATAAGGGGGACAAACAAGCCAGTAAAGAACGGGATCTGCTCAACGTATTTACGCAGGTCAAATAGGCTCTGAGAAAAAAGAACACAACGCTGAGCCTCTAGGACCTGCTCATAAAGGCTCAAAAACACCGTGAGGCTATGGTCCATATGCTAACATCCATACCTGTGGAGGAAAGCTTACTAGTGGAGGAGGAAGCGATACACGCTATCATGTTTCCCTCTGATGTTGAGGGACCTAAGCCTACCTCGTCGACCTTTCATGACGAATCCATCAAAGATGATCCTGAGAAATGTCAAGTGACAACTGAACCCATGTTTATCACCATCTAGGTTGGTCAATACCAGATCCGGAGGGTGCATGTGGACGACGGCGCAGCTACAAATGTCATTCCTTATCCCATTGTGGATAGGTTGGGTCTAGTTGACCAGATCAGTCCCTCAATGAAAACGTGCATAAAGTCATTCAACGGAACACAGGTTCAGGTCAAGGGAACGGTGTGCATCAAATTTGTAGCAGGGGATCAATTCCCAACGGACGCCACATTCTTTGTCGTCGAGGAGATGCCTGGGTTTAACTTAATTCTAGGGAGGTCCTAGCTAGCCCAACTAAGGGTGTTTTCATCACCAATCCATTAGGAGATACATCTCCCTTACGCAGGGGGAGAGGTTGTAATACGCAGTGATGAAATCACCCCCAGGACTGTCAACAATATCAAGGAAGAACGGGGTTCGGAGATAGAAACATCAGATGATCAAACCCATTCCCGAATCCCTGAACAAATCGAAATGAACGATGACAGTCTAGCCTGGGCCAACCTGCCATTTCAAGATGGTGGTGTAGAAGAGTCAGATTGCAAACCTCCCCATCCTTATGCACCACTGAGCGTAAAGGCCATAAAGAAACAATTACGAATTAGTGAATGATCTGAGTGGCATTTACGCACGTTTTTACATCTTTACTAATTTTTCCTTTTACGCTTAGCAGTTTGCATTGTCAATCTTCTTTCATATATTCATACATATTTACGCTTGCTATTCATTACACCATGCACATTTCTTTATATACGCTATTTACGCTCGTTGACAATTATAGTTCAATTACACAGAAATGTACGGTCTTATCAATTATGCTTCCAGACTCATGCAGTGAGGGCCCGCAATGGCCTTAAACTAGTGAGGGCCCGCAACAGCCTTAAACTAGTGAGGTTCTGCAACGGCCTTAAACTAGTGAGGGCCCGCAATGGCCTTAAACTACTGAGGGCCCGCAATGGCCTTAAACTAGTGAGGGCCCGCAACGGCCTTAAACTAGTGATGGCCCACAATGGCCTTAAACTAGAAAAGGCCCGCGACAGCCTAAAACTAATTCCCTGGTATCTTACGCAAATGTTACATGATGGCCCGCGATGGCCTTAAACTAGCAATTCCATTTCACAGCAACGTAACTTACTTTAAGTCTTTGACAATTACATTTACGCTCAACAAATAAAGATATAAAAGAAATAAAATAAATAGCATTCAAAACCATATAGAAGGTCTTAATGCCAGTCTTTTCAACATTCATAATTATTGTTCAAATCCCAGTCAATAAAATCCTGCGTAAGTTACAGTTACGCATCCCCCCTGGTGCCACTATCACCTGTATCCCTTAAGTTAGGCTCCAAGCCTAATAAATTGTCCTCAAGTGGGCCGTCCTTCTTAGAAGGTATTCCTTTGAGAGGAATGTCATCCCCACGAGGCCCTTGCTCCAATGTCGGCTCCACAGGAGGATTCTCTTCATTATTACGCTCCTCTTCTTCCGCTTGTTCCTCACTCTATTCGCCTTCGTCCTCCAATTCTTGTACCTGTATGCAGCAAATACATTAGCAAAGAATTGAACCTGTAATCAGAAAATTTAGACTCAATAATGTTTAAACTTACTCGCGATGGTCACGCTTTCGCATCAAAGGGAAGCTATTCTAAATCGACCCATAGACGTTGCATAATCTCATCTTCTGTTAGTTCAGACCATACGTCGTTCCCTAGAGCAGCTCCAGCCTTCACCTTCCCCTTTTCCACACTAGTCCAACGAGGCAGATCAAGGAAGAAAGTAGGGACAGTAGTCTCATCCCCGGGAAGGTTCATTTCTCTTTCTAGTGATGTGCTTACTGTCACCTGCTCCTGGAACTTCTCAAAGGCTTGGGATGCGCCAATGATGTCAAGGAATACTCGTAAGGTTTGAGCTTTGACGGTAGAATCACGGTAATGCTGACGATAAGCGATACTTTCTCACTTATACAGATGCTTGTGATCCTTTTCTTTCTGCCCCCACTCCTGCACACTTGCGCAGAAATCCTTCCAGTCTTGGCTTTTCTGAGATAACAGCTCTATCTGCATTCGCTGCTCTACCACCTCCCGACTGGTTTGCACACTGTTCCTAATTGTAGTCCAATAGTGAGAGTAGTCAATCATAGCTGTGCGCCAGTCCTCCTCACACGTTGCCCATGCCTGCAGGAACTCACATCACGATTTTATGTCTCGAACCTCTTTGGCCAGAGACTCCTTCTCCCTCTCTGACCTCTGCAGCCTTTTCCAGAGGTCTTCATTGACACTCTTACTCTTCCACAAGGATCGAGTCGAGCGTAATGCACATTTACGCATCTCCTCATAAATGTTGGGTGGCACGACCACCCCATCGGATGGAGGCTCCGTTGTGTCCAACTCAATGGGCTCTATTGGGTCCCATCGAAGGTGAGCTCCTAACAACAAACATTATCAATATAAATGAAACATTACCACTTTCTAATAAAATAAATCCATTGACCCAATGACATACCAGCTCCAGGAATGATGCGCTCGAGACGCTCGATCATATCACTGACAATGCCTTCCATGAAGGCGAATTTGTCAGGAAACTCTCTTCATGTTCTACTCATAGAGGCAGACGTGGATGCATCTTCTTCACCTGTAGCGTAATTTAGTTAAAAATATTAATCGTTGAAAAAAATCCTCAAAATATTCAATACGCTTACCACCTCTTCCGGTTACAGTGGGGGTGCGTCAACAATTCTCACCTCCTCTCTCTCCTCACGCACAAGAGTCTGTGCGTCACTAGTCCTAACAGCTGGGGCCTCTTCTTTTGAAACTGGGATCCCTTCCCCACAACTTAATATCACTCCCCCTATCTCAGGGGTCAATCGCTCCGTAGGTCTCGTTGTTCACATCACATACACATTTAGACGACTCAAAATATCCTGAATAAAAATTGTGTAATACAATAACTTTCACCATCTTTTTTTTATGCTCACGAGGAGGAGGTTTACTCTCCTGAACTCTGACTTGTGTGGTTCAGCCTATGCCACTTGCAGGCTCTGCAGGGGCCTCAGTTAAGTGAAGCCTTTTACGCCGAGCCGAAGGCTCTACAATCTCTGCCGCCAAGCGTTTCCCTCGCGAAGTATCGCCAGTATAGGTGGGCATCACCCCACCTATCCTGTCGGGGCCTCACACTTGAGACGCCACCAAATCCTTTGTTGTTATAGACAGAGACTCGCCAATCCCTTACAGGGGATCCTATCCACAAGTAGTGCCAAAAATGTGGGTAATCCAAGGTTTGGATAGCTGATTTCGGTCTTGCTCCACCCAGACCCCATTCCTTTGGATGACCAAAAATTCGGCAAAACGCCAAAGGCAAGCTATGAAGAAGGCGTAATGCACATTGAAACAAGAATCAAGCTTCTTGCGAAGCCTGATCATCTCAGTGCGTAACCCCTCAGCAAAGTAGCTTGCCCAGTCAAACTGGGTCCCTTCCTCCATAACCTCCCGCATGATACGGGTTTGTTCTATGGAAAAGAACCTTCCCTGCGAGAGTGTTTTGGGGAAAGCCTAGGCCCGAAATAGGGGATAAATCGTCTTGACGATCTCTGGTTTGATCTTCTCAAAAGGGATCCCCTTAGCCTCCTTCTTGGCCCCTAGCCACTCCTCTAGCCACTCCTGACAGGCGAGGCTTCTCTTCACCTTTTCCTCTATGGGAAGGCCATTAGATGGAACGTCAAAAAGGTCTGCGAAAAGCTGAGCATCAATATCAAAACTTACACGTACGTGATGCACGCGCATGAAAAAGCGCTCAGCCCTTTTGCTGAAGGAGTTGACTAGGGTTAACATTTCACTAATGGGGACATCAGGGGTTATGGCCAAAAACAAGTGCATTAGCCTCGCTTGGCGTAGCTTGGTAACCACTGCAACCGGGGCCGTCGCATGGCCGAGCCAGCGTTGTGCCTTCTTGATGTCACCATAATGGAAGAGAAGGGTATTCGCCTCGCGGTTGGAAATTGTAAGGGTAATCTCCCAGGATTCCATGACTAAACCATGCAAGACATATGTTAAAGAACATTATTACGTGACATTCACAATTCATAATTACATTACGCAACAATAACATACACAGCAACTTTACCAGGTCCAAATGGCAAAGGAAATGGAAGAAGTTTCCTCTGCACATCTACGACGGTAAGGGGTGGATCCAAAGTCCAATCGTCATGTAACCACCCGAGATTCTGGCAATTCTCAAATGCATTAGCATAATGGGTGAGGTATTCATGAATGTCGAAGCCAATCTGCCCCATCACACCAGCACATACATTGCTAGTAGAGGTAAACACCTTTATTGCCATTTCAGTCCAAGTTAAGGTATCACCATCACCTATTAACCTATTCTCATGGATAAAAAACCTGCACCATACCCCATATGTTTATCTTACACTTCAGAAAATAGACATATAATGACAATACCGCCAATAAAACCACTTACCCCCTGAATAATACACTGTGCCTGGTGGGTTCTGGAAGTACGTGGAGATGTGACAGGCCATGAACAAAGTGTTGTATGTGTGGTAACAGCGAAACTGAGCCATTTCCCAGATCCAACTTAAGCACCTCAACCCTCTAGTGCTAAGTTCACTGTCCTTGGGATGACCAGTGTCGATAGCCCCATCTGTCAAGAACGTCAGAATTCCCTGTGTAGAACCCACCAATAGGTGCTCCAAAATGGCGTCAGTAATATCTCTTGATAGGTGTGACCATACAATAATGTTGTAGTTACATAGTAAAAACTGCAGAAACTCCAGCGCACCCTTTCGAAACCATATGGCCTTCCCATGCAACCGAGTCTGAGGGGGAGGCACATTAGGTACGATTGGATTTACATAGCATAAAACCCCAACTATATCTAAGACGATTAGGACAGGTCTTAACATGATACTGTACAAAGAAAACAATAAACATATCAATGTCTAGATTCTAATTTGCATGCTTAAAATACAGAAAATCTACAAATTATGCTTAGCTATTCATGCCGAAATCGCCTAAACCCTTGCAATAGTACAAGGTTTTTCCCTGACAACGGCGATAGATGTGACCCTAGTGTATAAACCCTCATGCTAACGCGAGGTCTACAGTCTAAAATTCTAATTTACGCAGACGATGCTACAAGAATAAACACTTCAAAAGTAACACAAATAAGCAAGGGATGGCCTACTGATTCAAAGGCGTAGGGTCTCTTACTTCGACCATTGTCTGTGACGCACGTTGCACACTCCCTTGCATCTCGTCAATCTTGGCCAATTTTGCATTCTTCCCTCTCACTTTAGGTGCCATTGTTACAGTTCTAACACCTTCGCACTTTTGCACCTTCACGCCTTTGCAAACAATGCACTCCAATCTTCTGCTTCTCTTCCTTTCTCACTATAACAGCTAAGAATTCAAATCCGTGATAGCAAACAGCCTGTTCTAAATGAAAACTGCTTACTTATATGTAAAATTTAACCGACTTGATATTCGATTTCAGCAAGACTTGCCTTAATGCTAGTGTGAGTTGGAATTCAAGGATCGAGGCATTAATTGCGTCAGATATCACATGAATCACGGTCCAAAAAGACCCTAAACTACTGTATCTTATCTCCTTGTAATCAAGTCTCATTAATCACAAGCTATTCGCGAAATTCAAAATTCAGTTAGCTTTACGCTCAGTAACGTCATGTCATGTCCTATACACTAAAATACGTGTTATTCATTAAGCACTTATCACATTAAACTTAGTATCTTTCTAATTACTCTCGTATTTGACAATTTTGCAGGATAATTGACAGATGGACGAAATTTTATCTACACCGCTAGTTTTAACAAGTTTACACGGTGAAATCATTAGAGAGCTTGATCCCACACTAATAAAAACTAACCTAGCCCTTAATGATGCAATCATAGCCACATTGAAAACATCTCTGGACTGGCCAGAGCAATCAACGCGCATGCTAGATCTGGAAGCTGGAGATGTAACCGAAGACCCACTCAACGAAGTCTCTATGGTTACGCATAGGGGTGAGACTAAAACTCTCAAGGTTAGTTCTCTATTAGACCAAAAGGCACATGATGACATAAAACAGGTTCTCCAGAACAACATCACAGTGTTTTCATGGTCATACGAGGATATGCTAGGACTAGACACAAGATTAATTCAACATAATATAATCCTAGATCCCCATATCAAAACTGTCAGATAGAAAGCACGAAAGATCAAGCCAGAAGTTGTGTTAGAAGTACGTGATANACATAATATAATCCTAGATCCCCATATCAAAACTGTCAGATAGAAATCACGAAAGATCAAGCCAGAAGTCGTGTTAGAAGTACATGATAAAATCACTAAACTATACCAGGCTGGTTTTATTCACGTGGTTGATTACTCAGATTGGGTATCTAACATTGTAGTGGTTCCTAAAAAGACTGGAGGAATACGCATATGCATAGACTTCCGGGACTTGAACAAGGCTACAATTAAAGATAACTTCCCATTGCCGAGTATCGATCAATTGGTGGATACAACTGCTGGACATGCGCTTTTGTCCTTCATGGATGGCTTCTCAGGCTACAACCAAATACACATCAACCTAAAGCACCAGCTAACAACGACATTCATGATGCCCTAGGGAACCTTTTGTTACACCATGATGCCTTTTGGCTTAAAGAACGCCGAAGCGACATATCAAGAAGCCATGACGTACATCTTTAGCGATTACCTCCTAGGGAGACTGAATTATTATGTTGACGATATAGTTGTTAAGTCTTTAAAGTTAAAAGATCATTCAGAGGATCTGGAATTAGTACTCAAAAGATGCTCTAAATATGACCTCTGACTCAACCCAAAAAAGTGTGTGTTCGGAGTCAAAACTGGACGCATGCTAGGTTTTGTGGTATCGGAAACTAACATACGCGTCGATCCTGACAAAGTCAAGGCTATTGTTGAACTAACACCCCCTACAAGTCTTAAGCAATTACGCGGATTATAGGGGAGGTTACAGTTTATCAGGCGGTTCATCTCGAGATTAACTGACAAGTTACACCCCATGCAACATTTTCTTAAAAAGGGGGTTAATTTCGAATGGACGGACGATTGTCAGCGTGCGTTTGACAGCTTGAAGCAAGAGCTTCAACGCTTGCCAACAGTTTTCCCACCACAAAGGGATCAACCATTTTATATCTACCTCACAACTTCAGACATAGCCTTAGCTGCATTACTCTGCCAAAGGAGGGATGATGGGTTCGAAGTACCCATCTACTACTTGAGTCATGCTCTATGTGCGTATGAAACGAGGTACAATGAAGTAGAGCGTAACTGCTTAGCATTACTATTTACACTCAAGAAGTGTAGGCATTATCTTTTCCTTAGCCAAGTCAACATCATCTATAAAAATAATATTATTAGGGCCATTACGCACAGCTTATACGAAAGTAGCAAAATAGCTCGTTGGAAGGCTATCACGGTAGAATTCGACCTACATTACATTGGTCAATCTTCCACGAAAGGCCAAGCAATAGCTGACCAATTAATAACATCACCTATTGATAATTAGGCAACCATAGAGCCTGAATTTTCGGATGAACATGTACATAGCTTAAGCCCTATCCTAACAGGCCCCGAAGCAACGTTGTACTTCGACGGCACTTAAACTATTAGAGGTGGTAGTGCCGCTACAATTATTACGCTATCACCTGAGGATGTGCATCTTCACGCTTATCGCTTGACCTTCCCCTATACGAACAACGTGGCAGAGTACGAGGGACTCCTCAGGGGATTACTAACTGCCAGCGAACTTAATGTTCGACACCTAGCAATTAGAGGTGATTCGATGCTTATCATAAATCAGATCACAGGAGTCTATGCCTGCAAGGCTGCACATTTGCAGCCCTATTGCGATACGGCTAAAGATCTTCTGAGGTGGTTCACAACCATTGATGCCCAACACGTGCCACGCACTGATAACATGCTGGCCGATGCACTAGCTACACTGGCTTTGAACATGCCCTTACACCTGTTCGACACCTGTCCCGCATTAATAACAGATTGCAATGCAAATATCCTCTTTGCTCGAGGATAGAACGCCAGAGTGGTACGATAGCATTAAGACTTACCTCTTGCATGGCGAGCCACTGCATAAATTAACACAGACGCAGAAAGATGCAATCCGCAAGCGAGCTAGGCAGTACGTCATCATGGGGGACAATACTCTCTGTAGATGCTCTTTTGATTGTGTGCTGCTTACTTGCATTAATAAGGACCAAGAACAGCGTATAGTTGGCGAGGTCCACGAGGGTTTATGCGGAGGACACGTAGCACCATGGGCTATGGCTTCAAAAATCCATCGCTTAGGGTATTACTGGCCTTACATGAAAAAGGATTGTCTGAAAAAGGTTAAAAAATGTGACACGTGTCAGCGTCATGAAAATCTTATACACGTGTCACTTACACAATTACATACGACTCAGATAACATGGTCGTTTCAACGATGGGGACTGGACATCATAGGTCCTATCACACCGAAATCTTTCACAGGTCATAGCTTCATAATTACCACCACTGAGTACTTCACAAAGTGGGTAGAAGCTATCCCTTTATGGAAGATCACATCTCAACAGATTTACCATTTCATCTTAGATAACATTGTAACCAGATTTGGTCTCCTGACGACTATCATGACCGATAATGGACCATAGTTTAGTAGTTCGGAAACCAAATCTTTCTGTGATAGCCTGGGCATTAAACAATCTTTCTCCTCGCCTTATTACCTGCAAGCGAATGGTCAAGCTGAAGCAACAAACAAGGTCATCATCAATCTGCTCAAGAAAATGCTTGATAGCAACAAGAGGCGGTGCCACGAAAAAATCCTCTATGTGCTATGGGCATATCGTACTACATGTAGTACAGCTACAGATAGTACGCCCTATAGCTTATTCTATGGATCTAAAGTGGTGCTGCCCCTCGAATTGCAAATCCCTTCTCTGAGAATGGTCCTCTCCACAACTATAAATGAGGTTCAACACACCGAGTCTCGAATCGTGGATCTGGATTCAGTAGAAGAGAAGCGAATACAGATGCTTGATACGATCGAAAAGTATCAAGACAAGTAGAGGAAAAAGCATCATCATAATCTTCAGCAGCGTCCGATCAAGAAGGGAGATTTAGTTCTGAAGGCCATTCGCGAACCAGTGGGCAAATTCTCTGCAAACTGGGAGGGCCCTTTCTTGGTGACCAATGTGTATGGCAACGGAGCATTCAAGTTGGCAGATAACGACGGCAACTAGCTACCAAATCCTATTAATCATATATATCTGAAGCGGTACTACATATAGTTGCATCTCCAGTCTAAACATCAGGTATGGCAACAATCATTTGCTACGACGCTAAACTGGCAACAATCGTCCGCTACGATGCTAAACTGGCAATAATTGTCCGCTATGATGCTAAACTGGCAACAACCATCCGCTACGACGTAAAATTGGCACTCCCTTCACACATCCTCCATGACGCTAAACTACCACTGATCGTCGGCCATGACATAAAACTGGCAAGTTGTAACTGTCCGCTACGATGTAAAACTGGCAGTGTTGTACAGGTCCACCAAGACGAAAAATTGGCATTTCCTGCATGTGTTTGCCACGATGCTAAACTAGCATCGGTTGTCTGCCATGACACAAAACAGACGTAGGTAAGCGGTCGTCTGCTGAGACGTAAAACCAGCATAGACTTGTCCCTGGGTCATGACATAAAAATGACACCCACAGCACAGTCTGCTGAGACCATAAATCAGCTCCGCCACCGTCCGCTACGACGTAAAACTAGCATTTCTCAATCCGCCCAGACTCTAAACTAGGACCATGGTCTGCTGAGACTTAAAACCAGCAACGACAGTCTACCAGGACTTAAAATTGGGACACATAAGCTACCATCATGCAAGTCAAGTGAGCGTGATCATCTCTGTATAGCCGCATGGCAAACGAGGTGGGACGCTGAGACAGCCCCAGCGTCACTACCTCACCAGCATTCTGCTGATCTCTCGGATGTGCTGAAGGGCATACTATTAACCCCTCAGAGATACCATCATCGCATCCATCCCAGTGGTGGTACCTCTGAGAGGTTAGTTTCGCCATCCGGAGCCCCGAAGGAGTTCTCATCAATTACGACTTTGGGGATCTCCGCACATCATCGCTATCAGGCTCTGGCTTCACAGATTCATCTGGCTGGTTCGTTACATAACCAGTTAGGTACGTTGAGTCTGATGTTCTTTGGTGGCGATATGCTGGGCCAAACGTCAAGGCTGAAGACTCTAGCCTCATGCTACAGTTCCTCCTTCATGGCCCAATCACTTTATCTCACCTCCAATGGTCCTTGTTTCAACAACCTCGCCCGTGATTCGCATGAACAATGGTATCCTCTTTTTTCTTCTTTGGTTGCAGGTTACTTGTTACGAGGATGTTGTTTGAAGATGCGTTCATCTTAGTGGTGTAATACCGACAGCGTTTTGAGATGGCTACTTAAGTTGGCCTGTCCACTTGGAGGGTGCATCCTTGTGTTCCTCATAATCCTACCCTTAACCCTTATCATTACTCCTAACTGTCCCATCCACTTCCTATACGCAAAATGTACATACACAGCACATGCTTTCTGCATTTGCATTACAATCAAGTCCATAAGCCAGCATAACGCAACTCGCCTAGTGGACACAAAAAAAAAGGGAGCGGGGGTCAACAAAATGGGTGAAACACATCTCACCCAGGCCGTGCAGATGCAACACAACTCATCTATGCAACCCCCTTTAGCACAAAATGAAGGCATAATTTCATGCGGACATAATTGCAAGAGAAAGCCTATTTTCTTATGCATGAAAAAGCTATACCCACTCATTTGTGTCTTTCCCGAACCTCATCTGTGTCTTCCCCAAACCTCATTTGCATCTTCCCTGAACCTGTTTCCTCCCATACCATTCTATCTCTCATTTCCTTCATCTCTGCTCCTCTATGTTGACAGGGCAACACTTGAGTACCTGTTGATAAATGTTGTTGGTACTTTCATCAGTCCGGTGTTTCGTATTCTTTGTCAACATCTTTCGGGCAAGCCCTCTAACCGTCAACAAAGAGGGGCCATTGAAACACCATGAAAATTGTGAATCAGCCTCAGGTGAAGATTCACGATTCAGGCAAAAGTTTTTGACAGAATTCTGGAAGGTAGAACAAGGTAAAGCAAGGTGAAACGGCGCTCGGCATCAAGTCTCCAACTTCCTTACGAATTCCAATTTTTACTATGTTTTCTATTTTTACGCTACATTATGCAACATAGCATAATGACACTTAGTGTAATTCTGCTTAACATAGTCTGACATTAGAAGGTGACTTACTTCAGCAGATTTGGTGAAGTTTAAGGCCTGAACAGCGTAATATGTGAGTTCTCGCATATCCTACTAAGTCTTTTGACCAGGGTCAGGTTTATGCTCTGTTACAAAAAGTAGCGTAACGAGTTTCAACAGGGTCAAAGGGAAAGTCCAAGGGAAGCACGACAGATCGGCCCCTTTCTTTTGCAGATTGATCGCCTTACGCTTCTTACGCTACACAGCATATGTCAGCGTAATTTATTGCTGGGTTGATCATGTTTTACGCTTCACTACGCTTTACTATGTAAAGGAGCGTAAAATAGCCTGACTCACTATTTCCATGCTTCGTTACGCTCTGCCATGTGACGCAGCATAAACAATTGAAATACAGTGTAAAGTCGGCTAAAGCAGTTACACATTTGCTATCTATACGCGCAATACACTGATAAGGGTATTTGTGCGTAATCATGAAGCAGCTTCACCAATGTTTTGATAGCGTACGTTGCCATATGACGTCACATAGCTAGTTTGTCAAGTCAATGGTATTCGGAAAATTTGAGACACATGTCATCATGGCCGTGCCTTTTCTGCATATTATAAATACCTCAGTTGGCGAAGAAAAAAGGGACTTTTTCTTTTCAGGAGGACTTCTGGACATTTTTTTGGAAGGAGAGCAGTAGTTAGCATCGTAAACTTTTGGCAGTTATCATCCTTGAGTAGAAGCAAGAGATTTTTTTTTTTTTAGCATTTGGTAGTAGGAGCGATCAGACCCTTTGGCGAAAATACAATTCTTCCATCGGTGATCCTAGGCAGTTTTGAGCAGAGACTATCCAAAGCGAAGAAGATAGAGTAGAGATCGTGAGATCATCTGGTGCAGTTGGCAAGATCTATTGGCCAGACACAGTTGGTTGATAGGCGTCCGAGCTTAACCTTCCTTGCACTCCGTCTTTGGCTTATAAGGTAGATCGAGCTCCATTCTGCACTCCTTTCTAAACAGTTTTCTTATTATTTTGTGTACGTTCCGCACAAGATAATCAGAATCTTCCCATTGTAACTTTGTATACAAAATAGTCATTCCTTTCGAGTCAAAGCATAGATCTTGAAATCACGCATTTTTCTTAGATCCGACTCCCTTTGTCGCGTTAACATTGTCATTATTACAAACTATTTACATCACTTTCTTCTCCTTGCATGATTTATCGAATCAAATCGTTCCACGAAATGCTTATAATCTTCATTGGTTTACTGATTTAGTAAGTCCCTATCTGATCGATAAGACCGTTCAAGGCACTATGGATTCGTTTTCTCCAGCATAGCCCTCGCACGGATCTGTGGTTAAGACTGTGTATACGGATTTTGTTTGGCATTCCAGCTGCTAACATTTCCATTGTTACACCTCTGACACCTTGTGGGCATTGACAATGTTGCCCATAAAGGGCACCTTTGGCATTCCATGGGCATAGATTATGCTAACCATAAAGGGCACCTCTAATGCTCCATAGGCATCATGGTGCTATCCATAAAGGCTACCTCTAGTGCCTTGTGGGCACCAATGGTGCCACCTTTAAATGGAACCTTTGATGCTCTATGGGCATCAATGATGCTATTCGTAAAGGGCAGCTCTAGTGCTAATCATAAAGGACATGCCTAGTGCTTTGTGGGCATCAATAGTGCCACTCATAAAAGGCACCAATGGTGTTGTCCATAAATGGAAACTCTATCACCCTTTGATATTGA
This sequence comes from Gnetum montanum, assembly GCA_015680685.1. Classification (NCBI taxonomy): domain Eukaryota; kingdom Viridiplantae; phylum Streptophyta; class Gnetopsida; order Gnetales; family Gnetaceae; genus Gnetum; species Gnetum montanum. The sequence continues at coordinate 200,518 of MNCI01009868.1, read as the reverse complement.
TGATAATGATTATTTTTGAGGCCCTCTAGTGCTAGAAACCCTCACTATGCAAACTATGGAAGAGCTTTGTTGGTGACGTAGGTGTAGCTTGGGGCTATGTAGGCTCTAATGTGGGTCATGTGGATCCTTGCATAGGATATGTAGGTCCTGTTTAGGGCCATGCATGCCCTTGTAGGAGCTGCAAGCACACAACCCATGTGAAGGCCACAATAGAAAAGAACATCATAACAACAACAACAACGAACACTACGCCATCACTAATCTATACTACTAGGTCATTGCCTGCATTCAATGCATGTCACTATCCTCTGTCCTAGCTACTAATCTACTCCCAACATCACCATTTCCATCACAGTCATTACTGCCATCATCCCTGCCTACCACATAATGGAAACATTTTCACCACTTGACAAATGATTTGAATTTTTCATCAACCAATAGAAAATTTAAATTTTTTTCAATTGTCATAAAATTCAAAATTTCTATCTTTGGGTCACTATTCTAAAGTAAGAATGCATGGAAATAATTTTAGAAAATATAATTTGGTGCCTTAATAGCAATGCAGGTATGAATTCTATAATTAAGCACGCTCATCATGGAGTAGTACGAGGATGGATGAGCTCTTTGGGAGTCTATAAAATTGTGGTATTTTTTGCAAACTTAAAACAACCATGACTTTTGATTTTGTAGTCCATTTTCAACAAAAAAATCAATTACAATAGATTTGAACCTTTCCAACACAATTAAAGATAGGAAATTATATTTTAATCCATTATTTAGGATCCCAAAATAGACTAGGATTTTGTGGTTAGATAAATGTTCATGATAGTTTTAACCTCTTCTGGAACCAACTAACTATCTCAAGAATTATAAAAGGGCCATAAAGTCTAGGGATTTCTTCAACTTATCAATGTTTAGAATCAAAAGAGTACATTGGAGAGTGATGGAGACCTGAGTTAATGATTGGATGAATGCCCTTGAGGATAAAATTACTGAGATCAGGGGTATTTAAGAAGAGCTTCATCAATTAAATAAATGGTTTGGGATAGAGATGTAAAACATGTTTGAAGAAATTAGAAAATTATCTAAAATTTCAAAGGATAAATGGTTAGATGCACAAGAAAAGATGGATTCCTTTGTAAACTCCATCAAGAAATTAACTAACCATCTCAGCCTACCTTCAAATCCTAGCAATGTTCCATGTAGGGACCAATTCCAAGATCATTCCCCACATTATACAGATCAAAATCAAGATCAACTTGCCCTTAGGGATCCACACTGAAATGAATCCCCACTTGCTAGACCCTAAGATGCTGATATCTTTTCATTAGGTTAAAGAATAAAAACTGAAGGTGAAGGGTATTGGAATTAGCAAAATGCACCTATAGAATCACTAGCACAAGTTCATACCAAGAAAGTAAAATCAGATCATTATGATGGAGCCCATGGATATAGTGCTAAGGGAAAATATTGGCTTGGTACAATGAAAAATTATTTCAATATGTTGAATTTGTCAAGCCAAGAACATTTAGAAGCTGTCTTCCTATATATAAGAGGACTTGTGAAAACATGGTAGAATGGATTGAGATTTGATTCCTTCCTTAAATAGTGCAAGATGAGATTTGATTCCTTAAGATTAGAAAGGTAATCTTTAGAACATTACTATAGGAAATTCTATGATATCTTTCAGTATGTAGGGCACTAGGATAAGGGAGAATTAACTTCAAAGTTCATTGGTGGACTACATGCATAACTATATCCCTAGACACAAGCACATAATCCTCAAACATTTGATTAAGAATACAAAATTACTAAGCACTATGAAGAATCAAATCAACTACAAACTACCCTTTGACAAGAAATGGTAGAAGAAACATTAACTAAAAGAGCTTAATCAGGACCAGAATGTTTTTTTGTGGTGAAGATCATTTCAAATGAGACTATCCAAAATTATGAGCAAAAGTAAAAGAGAACCAATCAAACAAGGAATCAAAAACATAACCCAAACATGAGCAATGGAAAATCTCAAACTAAAACCATAGCTATGAAGAATATTTTTGCATTAACTAAGTTAGGTTTGTGTAAATTTCAATTTTTTTTACTAATTTTTGAAAGTTTGATTAAAGTTAAAAAATTAAATTTTGATTGATATTGGTGCCAATGTTAAGTTTATTTCTCCAAATTTAATTAAGTTATTGAAAATAATTTTACCTTCAAAGAAAATTATTAAGATAGAACTTGTAGATGGAATGACCATGATTAAGCATACTAGGTACAGAGAAATTACCTTTACATTGTAAGACATGCCTTTTGTTAATGAATTCTTTGAATTTGAATTAGGTGATATCAATGTAATCTTAGGAATGCCTTTCCTACAAAAATTTGACATTAATGGCTTTGGAACTCATATTTTAAAAATGCCAACCAGTGATGGAGTCAGGGTTCTAAGGGAGGCAAGAACAACAAATAAGATTCATAAGATAACCATTAAGTGAGCCAAGAGATTAGTCAAGAAAGATGCTATTATGTTTGTTGTCAAAGTAACTCAACCGTAGAAATCTCTAGGTATTGAGATTCCAAAAGAACTTGAGGAATACAATGACTCAGTATTTGGTGAAACTAGGGAACTACCTCCAAAAAGAACTATAAAGCACACTATTGATATTTTTCCTAGTACACAACCAGTTTCAAAAGCTCCTTATATATTTTCCACTTCTAAATTAAGGGAATTAAAAATTTAATTAGATCAACTATTGGAAGAAGGGAAAATTTGACCTAGCGTATTACTATGGTGCGCACCAATTTTATTCATTAGAAAGAAAGATGATATGCTAAGATTATGCATTAATTATATGGCATTGAATAAAGTGATAATTAAAATTACTTATCCTTTCTCTAGAATTGATGACTTATTTGATCAACTTATAGGTTCATGTTATTTTTAAAGGATTTATTTAAAATTATGTTACCACCAAATAAGGGTTAAGAAAAAATATTTTGAGAAAACTACATTTAGAACTATATATGCCTTATAAAAATTTGTTGTGAAGCCATTTGGAATAACCTATGCACCTACAACATTCATGGAATTAATGAATAATATTTTTCATGAGTATCTTAATCAATTTGTTATAGTATTTATGGATGATATACTTGTTCACTCTAAGTTAAGAGAAGAACATGTTAAACATTTGAAAATTACAATTGAAATTCTTAATGAGTATCAGTTGAAACCTAAATTAAGTAAATATGAACACTTTAAGAAGTAGTTTCTTACTTGGATCATATAGTTTCTAATAAAGGATTACAAGTAGATCCAAGAAAAGTTAGTGTAATTTAGGATTGGCTTGAACTAAATGATGTTACAATGGTTCACAATTTCTTGGGATTCATATATTTTTACCAATGTTTCATTAAAGATTATTCTACTTTAGTAGCCTCATTGGATAACCTTTTGTAGGAAAAACATTTGTTTAAGTTTGATGAAAAATGTAGGGAAGCTTTCCTTAGATTAAATGTGCTACTTACAACATCACCTATTTTGAGATTTTCGGATGAATAAATACTTTTTGAAGTATCTACAGATGCCTGTGAAGTAGGAATTAATGTAGTTCTTTCATAATAAGATAAAGTGATGTGTTATGAATCTCATAAATTACAAGGAGCTAAGGTAAATTACTCAACCCATGATTTAGAATTACTGGCAATTGTTCATGCTTTGAAACTTTGGAGACATTATGTTTATGAAAAAAGGATTGCACTAAAAGAAGATCATAAAATTTTACATTATTTGCAGAGAGAACCTATTTTGAATACTTGTCAATGAAAATAAGTAGAATTATTGGTTGAATATAATTTTGAAATAAAATATATTCTTGAGAAATAAAATGTAGTAGCTAATGCCCTTATTCAAATTTGGAACTTGATGATAGATGTGGTAACACCCCAATGAAGGAAGAAATTAAGGAATAGATAAAAGAAGATCCTTATTTCATGATTATTTTAACCAATATTTCCTCTGAGCCTCAATATCAACTTGATTCTAATGGTTTATTGATGAAAGGACAAAGAGTATGTATTCCAAAAGGAAATTAGAGACTTAGGATATTGTGTGAAGCCCTTGAAGTGCCATATGCAAAACACCCAGGTTATATTAAGACTTATATTCTATTACAAAAAAATTATTTTTGGCCTGCAATGAAGAATGATGTCACCTCATACATTAAAAACTATCCAACCTACTAAAGAATAAAAGCCAAACAAAAAAAACTAAGTGGATTACTGTAGCCTTTGAAAGTCCCAACCTAGAAATGGAAAGATGTTACCGTGGATTTCATTATGGGATTGCCAATAACCAAAAAGGGAAATGACTCAATTTTTGGTAGTGTTTGATCATCTATCAAAGATGGTAGATTTTATAGCTTTGAAATATACAAACACAACCAAAGAAGTAGCCCAAACATTTGTCCAAGAAGTATTTTGGTTACATAGATGTTTAGAATCTATCACTTTTGTAGCGACCGAAAACGTCAATAGCTGGAACACCAAGAGGTTGCCAGGCAAATAGTTTAACCCTAGATCTGTGCCAGGGCCGTGCTGGATAAAATGGAAGCAGGGAACCCTGAATGGTCTAGTTGATCAGACAGGGACTTAATTAGTGTAACTTAACCTTATGTGAATGTTGTTTTGAATGCAAAATATGCGAGGTAAAACTGATGATTAATAAATGCAAGAATGAAGGAAATAATGACAAATAGCAATAATAATAAAGAAATAACAAAATAAAATCAGGTAAGAAAATGCACCATCTTAAGGTCTAGGGTTTAATTCTTTGCCTTGTTTGAAAGATGCATAACAAGTTATACAATGCTGGAGGCACACATAGAGTTCAAGAGCAACTAGAATGCTCAAAATGTGCCAACTATGCTCTTGAATGTGAACTTAAAAGCCAACTGCACAAAAATGCGAACTCTTTGTATGAGAAATGCCAACTAGAAAAGCCAACCCGCAAAATGCCAATGCAAAAAATTCAACCTTTTGAACATTTTTTGCCAGGGTATTTATAGGGCCAAGAGCAAGAGGAAAACATGATTTAGGTGCCATGTGTCCTGAACCCCACAATATGCAAACATGATAGTACCCTATAGGTGTGTTATACCAGTCATGAACTTTAGCATGTTGTAACAAAACTGCACATGTTGGAATCTAGTGTGCCAACAATGCAAGTAGAAATGAAGTTTTCCCTCCCCATGACTATGTCTTCCCTATCCTTATGAATAGGTTCAAGCGTAGCAAAAAAATTTTGTGGATGGACTAAGGGGTATGCCAAAGTGAAACAAAGTCACTAATCATGGCAAGCTTAGTTATTGCCAACAAGATGTAGAGCTAGCTGAAGATGTCTTGATGCCTCTGCTAACTTCACATCATTTAAACTGTCTAGCACATTGAAGTAGCATAGCTGCTTACTACGCTATGCTATGCTATGTAGCATAGCACATTGACATAGTGTAGCTGCTTGTTATGCTGTGCTACACTATGTAGCATAGCACCGCATAGCCACCGATTTGAACAGGAAACTTGCGTCACCAGCTTTTGTTGAAAGCCTTGGCACATGTCGGGTTAATATTTGGAGTATTTTATTGATCTGCATATTTGCTACTCTATGCTATGGTATGTAGCATAGCATAGTGTAGTAGCCAATATAACATGTATTTCTGTCAAAATTGTGATGTTTCACAAGAAAACTTTGCTTGTGGTTCAAGAGCTAATTGAGAGAAGGTAGTTTTGGAAGCCACAATGCTATTAGATGCAATCCTTTTGCCAAAATGGCTTGGTAGAGGAGCCTTTGCATGTTTCACCCTTGCTACACTGTGCTATGCTATATAGTGTAGCACCTTGTGTTGGCTGGATTCTAACTTTGATGTGTGTGAACATCTTGCCAAAACTTGTATTCGGATACTTGATTGATTTTTCGAAGGCTTGCTACATTGTGTAGCATAGCATAGCATAGTAGAATTCTCTACAAGAAAACTTGCCGAACTATTTTGCTCATCCCAAACACTCTCGACATCTTCTAGCATAGTTTCTAAGTAGACTATCAACTGAGCGAATTGTACAAGTGGGTAGGATAGAGAATCCATCGGGCTTGTCAGCTCTAGAAATAGAAAACTTTCCAGACTAAATAGTCTAACCTCAGTGCCTATATTTTCTTACCAAACCATCATGATGCTATACTTGTGGAAGTCCTTGCCTGAATTCCAAGACCCTAGTGAAGCAAGAGGATCTCGAAATTTTATGGTGTTTCAACTTTGGATTGAGATTCCAAGTTCATATTCGAATTTTGAAAAGCTTTCTTCAAAAAGCTTGGAACCCAATTGACGTTTAGCATGACTTACTACCCAGACATAGATGAACAAACTAAAAATGTAAATAAAATATTAGAAGATATTCTATGAAGCTATGTTGGTAGTAGACCTAAAACATTGGAGAATTACTTGCACAAAGCATAATTTTCCTATAACAATAATTATCAAGGTTCCATACATTTAATGCCATTCAAAGTAGTCTATGAATGTAATTATCATGCATAGCTAACTTGGGAAGATCCAATCTTAAGAATAAAATGGAAAGAAGAGGTAATGAAAGTAATGGAAAATATTGTTACAAGAGTTAAACAAAACTTGCAAGATGTCCAAGAGAAATATAAAGGATATGTAGACCAACATTGACTCAAGAAATAATTTCAAGTGGAAAATCAAGTACTACCGAGGGTAAAACCTACTAGAAGTTCTCTTAAGCTTGGAAAATATATGAAATTGGCACCTAGATACTGTTGACCCTTTGAAATTTCTAAAAGGATTTGTGATGTAGCATATTGGTTGAATCTTCCAACAACATTAAGAATTCACCCAATTTTCCATGTAAGTTTGCTAAAGAAATTTCATGTAAATGATGTGCCATATGTGCTAGACTAGAATGCTTTGCCATTGAGATCCAAAACCATCTTTGAGGTTAAACCTACTGTAATTAAGAACCATAGAACCAAGAAGCTACAAAATAAGAATATTAGTGAAGTACTCAGTCAATGGTCAAATTGTGATCAACAGACTTAGGAAAATAGGGAGTTTATTCTTAACACTTACTCCCAATTTTTTTATCATTGTGATATTGAATGATAAATCATATTTATTATTGATGTAATAAATTATATTTTATAATTTCTATTCTTTTGTTTGTATAGATAATAATGAGGATAATAAAGAAGCTAAAGTTGAGGAGCATAACAAAGAAGTAATAGCTGAGTAACTAGATATAGAGGAAGTAGTCAAGGATAAGCTAGATGCTTAAGTGGGGTAGATAGTAACATCTTGTACCTTATTAAGGGTTGAAATGTATTGTAAAAATCTAATTAACCTTCAAATAAAGGACCACTTTATTATGAGGAATTACGATTATTCATGTACCTATCAGGAATGGGTTTGACCTATGTCATTTAAGGCTAGGTTTAGATGTTGTGCTAGCATGGATTTGTAGAGCCTAGAAAGGCAAGTAACAGGACTCCAGTGGAGTGAGAGAAGAAGTGACTAATCACACCTTTGGTTGGATAGCCATATGGTGGTAGTGTTGGATTACCTTCAAGGCCTAAGTGGCGTGGGAAGATAACCTAGAGGATGTTACAAAATACCACTCTTATTAATAAATTTTTTTCTCTATTTTTTCTTCTATTTCATGTATCATCCAATTATTTATTTATCAAGTATTTTATGATATTTTCATTATAATGCTTATGAATACAATTAATTAAGTGTGTTCTTTATGACATCTAGGATTGGAATGTCAAATTTACCTAAGTCTATCTTATCCACATACACTTCTCTAGGAAACACTATGCTTCCAACATCAATGGAGAATAATTTGATAATTATCATGCTCACTTAGACAACAATACATTGGATTAACATAGGAGCACTTTTCAAAAAGAAAACAAATCCTGGAAGCCCCTTAGTCTATATACAAATAGAAAGACATAAATCATGCAACACTCTCTTAGATTCTAATGTAGGAGTAAACATCATTTTATAAGATGTGTATAAGACTTGGAATCTTTCCCCATTGAAGAAGAGTAACATTTAATTAGAGCTTGTAGACTAGTTAATTTTTGGTCTACTTGGAAAAGTAGAGGATGTAATCACTACCATATGTGGTTGGTCTTATCCTACTAATTTCCTAGTTATTCACCTATGAAAGAAAAAATGGTAATTTGTCATAATCATGGGAAGATCATGGATTAGCGCTATGGATGCTAAGCTTGGAATTAGAGACTTGTCCTTGATGATATCCAAGAAAGATAAAGCTAGAATTATCCAAAGATGAAAAGTTTCATGTATTACATACAATGATAAAAGGTGTAATTTTGTGTATGCAATAGATGTATAGAAGACTTATGTGTACAATAGTGCCTATATGTAGTAGCCAGTAAACAAGAAGACATCCAATGGCTAATCATAAAAAAGGAAGTAGAATCTAAAATATGCATTGAAACTTTGAATAAAATCATGAGTTCCTATGTTAAAAAAACTAATAAGCTAGAACAGTTAAGAAGATAACTTCCTTACAAGAAAACATCATAGGATGGAGATATTAAATGGGGATAGTTAGAGATACGAAAGAGGTATGAACCAAAACCCTTAGAAGTGAAGGATCTACTAGATGCACTTGAGTATGCTTTCCTAAATAGTAAAAAATTGGTAATCATAAATGAAAGTCTTGATAAAGAGAAAAAGAGAAAACTATTAAAAGTAGTAAATAAATGATAAACTACATTTTCATGGTCCTATGATGAAATCACTGGTATTAATCCATGCATCTATCAAGACTAAATATATATAGATCTAGTCATTAAGCCTCACCACCAACCTCGAAGAAGATTGAATCACAAACTTAAAGAAGTTATTAAACAAGGATTAGAAAAAACTATTAAATGTTGGGTTCATCTAACCTCATAGCTAATAGTAAAAGGATTAGTCCAATAGTCATTATCCTAAATAAAATTATCAAGTGGAGGGTTGACATTGACTTCTAATTCTTGAACATGATGATGTTCAAGGATTATTTCCTTCTACCATTTGTTGACCAAGTCCTAGACACTATTTCAAGACACTAGTATTATAGTTTCCCAAATGGATATAGTGGGTATAACCAAATTTTCATTGCACTGGAACATTATGAAAGACCACATTCACTAGTTCATGGGAACATTTATATACAAGAAAATACTCTTTGATTTGTTTAATGCCCCTGCTACCTTTTAGACACTTGTACTAAGTATCTTTTAGAAGTATATTAGCAATGGAGTTGAAGTATTTATGGATGATTTTTCCACATATGGGCTAGATTTTGAACAAGCTTTGAACTATTTAGAGAAAGTTTTAAAAAGATATGTTGAAACCGATCTAAATCTTAATTAGTAGAAGAGCCACTTAAAGATATGTTAAGATGACATAGTTATGGGACCTAAAGTATCTCATAAAGAAATAGAGTGAGATCTAGTAAAGATTAGAGTCATTCAAAATATCAGTCAAAGGCCACAAACTATTAAGGATGCCTAATAATTTCTTGATCATAGAGGATATTACAAGAGGTTTATTAAAAAAATTTCAAATATTACAAAACTGATAGTTAGGCTAACAAAGAAAGATGCATCATTTTAGAGGATAGAGAAATGTGAGAAAGCATTTGAAACCTTAAAATAGAAATTGATTAAAATACCAATCCCTCAAGCTCTAAATTGATCCAAGCCAATCCACATTATGATAGATGCTACAAACTATGCATTGGGAGTAGTACTAACTCAACTTGATTATAAAAAAAGACCTTATTATATACACTACATTGGTTGAAGCATCATTGAGGCACAACTTAATTATACCACCATAGAAAAGGAGCTTATGGCTATGGTGCATGCACTTGAAGAACTTAGATACTATGTGCTTAGGTACTACACTTATGTTCATACTGATCATAGGGCTATCATATTTTTGATGAATATAGTAATGGTAAGTCCAAGAATGATAAGATGACTTGTTATCTTAGAAGAGTTTGACATCACAATGATTGATAAGAAAGGAACTGAGAATGTCGTAGTAGATCACTTATCAAAGATAAAATGGAAAACCTATGAAAATCATGAACCACTATTTTACCAATTTTCTAATGAAAACTTATTCACAAAGATAGCAATGGTTGTAGATTTAATAGTGAAGTGATGAATTACTAATTACATGACATATCTCATCAAGCAAGAACTTCTTGTTGAATGGGATAAAGAACACCTCATGAACTTCTATTTGAATTCTAAGAACACCTTAAATTCTTGTTTTAAAATAGTTTCTTCACAAGATAAAGAGATATATGGAAATCAAAGGAAATGTTTACAAGACATTTGCTAATGGATTGATAATAGTGTGTTTTAGAAGGAATTCAATAGAGGATCCTACAAGATGCACATGAATGACCATGTGGTGGTCACTATGTAGGATGAAGGATAGCACTGAAAATGTTGATGGTAGGCTAATTTTGTCCAACCACATTTAGGGATGTACATCATTTTGCACAATCTTGTAAGAAATTCCAAACAGATAGATACCTAGAAATGAAGGATCACAATAGTAAATACAACAATTCGAACATTTTAACATTTGGGAAATTAACTTCATGGGATGCATCACATGAATGTCAAATGGAAAGTCCTACATTAGAGTAACTATTGACTATTGTATAAAGTAAATATAAGTAGCTACAATTAAAGATTTCATAATCACAACAATTGCCAAGTTCTTTTAGCAACATGTGATTGATAGATTTGAAGTACCCCACATGCTCATTTTAGATAATAGGACTCACTTTATAGAAGTCATATTTAAAAAGCTAATGTAATGACTTAGGGTTAACCACAAATTAACTACACCTTATCAACATCAAGAGAATGGTCAAGTTGCAATGACTAATAGAGAAATCACAAGAATATTAACTAGAACCATTAGTCATTATAGAAAGGACTAAAGCACTACTAAACTTAATGATGCTCTATTGATATAATGATCAACCTTGAAACTTCCTATAGGGTATTTATCGTATGAGTTAGTTTATGGTAAAATACCTACCTCTCCAATCCAAATAAGACTAAATATCATTTCCATTACTAGCACTCTTGACCTCAACCTAAACTTAGCTCAAAAAGAACACCTCATGAATTTAAAACTCTTAGATGAGAATTGATTGGTAGCTTAAATGAGTAATTAAGTCCATAAAAAGTACTCCAAATATAGGTATGATTTCAAAATAAGATACATATCGATCAAGGTTGGAAATAAAGCCTTTTCTATAATCCCAATCACATTCCATAAAATACTAAATTCCAAACTTTATGGAAGGGACCTTATATCATCCATGCTACATACCAATCTGACGCTATGAAAATATATCATCCAACAAGCCCACGAAAACTTATTCTAGTCAATATTCAATAGGTAAAACCATACCATGGCTTTCCTTTATCTTTCAAGAACTCTACCATGATCCTAAAATTGATTACAACCCATTCAATCTTTCAGATCTCCACTTCTAATGATACTCATGGGAGTGTCAAATTTGAGACATAGGCACCAAGTCTTCTTCTTATATTTTTCTACTTTTTATTTTTCTTATTACTTTTTACATTCTTTAATATCTTTTCCATTCTTTTATACCTTTTCCATTTCTTAATTATTTTCATTTTTTGATATCATTGAAAAAATTTATATATTTTTCCATTGTTATCATTTTTCTATGATTTTTACTATCTTTCATGTTCATATTTTTGTTTATTTTTTAATAAAGTGTAAAGGAATAAAACAAGATGTGGTAGAAACAATGATAATTTCACTTTATGTTGTAAAATCATTAAAAAAGTGATTATATATGTAGTGAGACCACATCATCCACCCACTTATTTCCAACAATACAAGGTTCTTACCATGGACATAATGACATTATTTTCATATTAAAAGTAAAATAAATCCATGATCATTATACTTCCATAGAAAAATAGTAATTATAGTTCTTCTAACATCCTTTAGTAAGGAAATATAAGTATGGCTAGTTTCAAGCAGAATGTGTAACAGTTTCATAAACCAACACTAACTTTACTTGATTTACTCAGTAGTGGATTCACTTGGTAATCCTAGTAAAAATTACATTAGTCCAAGATATGTACAACATGTGGATCATTTAATTTAGAGTGTGGGGGTGGGGGAATGAATAATTCTCCAAATTAAAACAAAAGTCACAAGAAAAGAATGCAACGAAGTTTGCTAATACTTGCACTTTGAGGCATAGCTCAGTTTGACCAATTACAACAGAGAAATGATTATATGATAAGGAACAATAATGAATACAATTATTACTTGATGATTACACAGTGATAGTACAAAAGGTTTCACATTTATAAATAATAATAAAGTCTTCTGATAGCCAATATGTTTCCTAAATCACCTTGAAGTTCATGTAATAGCTAGATAATAGTTACTGGAGATGCCTTCCATGAGACTAAGATGTCTTTATGTAGTTGACCTTTGTTCTAGAAAGATGTCTTCTTTAAGATAAAGATGTATCTCTACATTTGACCTTCATTCTGAAAAGATGTCTTTCTCTCCATAAATATGTTTGTTGCATTGTAGAGACATCTTCTCCTATGCTTCCTTCAATTCTACCAAGATGGCTTCTGTTTCTTGGAGACACCTTTCTTCAGCTTCATTTGCACTTCGAATTCTTGATTCCTTGTCCAAGTTCTAAAACTTCCTGATGTCTTCTTAGCTGACTCCAATTTCTTGATGATGTTAACTTTTCTTGTAAGTACTTGAGTTCTATGAAGTCATTGTCCACACACTTGCCCCACAAACACAATCATCCACAAAAACACTCAAGCATCCTTGTACTCCATTTTACTTAATGTTTTGACATACCTAAAGGTTAACAATATCTCCCTTTTTGGTGATGTGGAAAACTTAAGAAAATGGATTAGTAGACATAAAAATATCTATATATACCCATAAAGATACTCTTCCCTTTTTTGAATAGAATTAAAAATGATAAAGCACATAAAGAGATCTTGTAAAAGAACAATAGTCCAATAGTAGAACCAAGAAAACCATTCTTTCCCTTTTGAAAAGGAATGGAAAGGTCATAAAAATTCCATAGTCACAAAAGATATTCATGAAGCACAATTTTCATCTTCAATTATATCATAAGGCAATATCAAAATTATACATATTATTGTAAGGAATATTATCAATCATTTGCAATATTTCATAATGGATATACATGTGCTCTTGGCTTTAGTGAATCCCATATAAACATGATAGGATTAAGTACTCAAGGGAAGATATATTCATAACATGATGAAAAAAAATTCGGTGAAAAGACACAATCTTAAATATCAAATTTGTATGCTGATGATGAAAATCTACATTTCAAAAAGATCTATCCTTTTCTGATATAAACAAAGTTAGAAAGAACAACCCATAAGTAATTCAAACATGACTAAAAAATATTTTTAATTAATGTCTAAGAGAAACTAAAATTCAATGAAAAAGACCTATCAACTTGAATTAAATATCTCATTAAAATTTATATCTTCAAGATTCCATGCACATCTCTTAGAACAATTTTCCAAGGGCTGAAAAAGTTAAACAAGATAGGAGTTACCCATTATCAAAACCCAATTTTTAAGGATCAAATAACCTATCTTTTTGAACCAATATACTCATAAGGTAAATTAATATGTCATGATTCCAAAATTACTCAAGTCTTAAGAATGCATCATGAAGGTAATTATATGGCAAGGAAGAAAGGATACACTTGTAAAAATAAATTCTCATGGAGAAGGACAAATACCAAATAAAAACAAGTGAATGCCCAAAAATAGGCAAGTAGAATTTTAACAAGATTTTTAAATAGTAACCAAAGGATATCACAAGGTAAAATGTTTGTAAGATATCTGAATCAAGAGTTAAGTCTAGTTTTACCTTGGGTACTATACCATACCCTTACATGACACAAATCCTTGCTCATGTTGGAATGTGATGTTTTGCTATTTGAGTGTCCCTTGGAAAAAATCTCCAAAGACTCCCCCTACATTAACAACCTCCAAGATGATAATAGATGATGAGGAACAAGCTGCCCCTACTCATGTTCAGCTCTTCTTGGGCTTTTAAGATTGACTTGTATAGGAAGTAAACACTGTAAATCACCAAACCACTACAACTATAGGTCAACATTAAGATAAAATGTGGAGACTAAGGTTTCTAATTATTAATATTGATAGAATCCTCATAAGCATGTATTATCTCATAAATGGCTAAAATATCCCAAAAAACATGAGTTTAGAACTAGATCATGCAAGAATAAAAGCAAGACAAAAACCCAACTAAAATTATTACAAGATAAAGGTCCAAACAAAATTAATATAAGTACTACGCTACATATTTTCATAAAACCAATTGCATCAAGCTCAAAATGAATATAACCGATGATTTAAATAATTATTCAATAATTTTTTGATCTAGAAATGACACAAATAGTTTTGGACTTCTCAAATCAAATACTTATAAATTAACTAGCAAGTAAAGAGATGGAAACTTACCTTGACATATCTTACTTGCAAGTGAGTCCCCTATCATGAAGTACCTTCTCATCCTTAGGTTCACTTTCATTAGATCATTTATATAATTTCTCTATTGTTTCATGTTGTTTATGAAAGAAACCTTGATCTTCTCCACTTCTCTTCATTTTTAGCTAGTGGTTCCTACACAATTTCCTTACCAAAGCCTTTTTGACAAGATCAAGTTTCAATCTTGTTTTGATCATCATGAGAATAGATAAGGTTTTTCTTACTACCATAATTTTTACACATAAATAAAGGACTTTCCTCATGAATAATATTATTAAAGCTAACTATGTTTTAGCTTAAATTTTTCTATGTGAATTTGTCCAAATTATTTGGCTATTTTATAGGAGTTTTCTCTTCTTGAACCTCTTTGGAATCTTTATTTAAAGAGGTTAGTTGTTGAATCTCAACTTTTATGTATACGATCTCTCCTTTCACTTTAGTGTGAATAGCATCTAGCTTAGAAATTAATAAATTCTTTGCCTTCCTAATCAAATAATGTAAAAGAAAAATTTCTTCTTTAAGTTTACTATACCTTTCATCATACTTACCACCTTGTTCATCCATATGTAAATAATTTTCCTCTATAAGTGCCATGCATATGAGATGTGAATCTTTGGAAGAATTGCATGCTTCTTCTTCACTTTGCTCATCATCAACCCAACTTTTATAAAAGTTAGTCTTTTCCAATTCCTCATCATTGTATATATTCTTTGGTTGTACCCTGCTATCACTAAGACATTCAAAGGTCATATGGCCTCTTCCTCCACAAACCCAATATTCTATCAAAAATAAATATATGTTAGAATTCAATAATTTTTTACCTCTTTCTCTACCTTTGAAAATATTGGGTCTTTGTTAAAATATCCCTTTGTTTCTTCTTATTAGCAATCATTATAGCTTTCTTGAGAGAAAGGCAATCTTATCTTGGCTACCCTCATCATGTTCATTAAGCTCCTTATCTTTAGAGGTAGTCCTTAGAGTAATAGATCTTTCTTGGATCACCCCTTCACTTATGAGATTCACTTCATAAGCAATGAGAGCACTTAGAAGCTCTTCAAATTTTAGAGTTGAGAAATTTATGATTTTCTTCATAGTTATGACCTTTGGTCTGAACTTTGATTATAGAGTTATGATGATTTTAAAGATGACATTCCTCTTGGGTAAATATTTTTTGATACCTCTAATAGCTACAAAAATATCATTTTCTATAGAGAAATAATATTTTATTTTCTCACCTTATCTTATTTTAAGCTTATTATATTCACTTTGTAAAACTAACAATTTAGATTACTTAACAATAGATGTTCCTTCATAGGTAGCTTCTAAAGTTTGCTAAATTTCTTTGGCTATTTTACATCCTACTACTCTATTAAATATATATTTATTCAAAGCATAATATAAACAATTCTTTTCTTTTGAATCAAAAATGAACTTATCTTTTTCCTCTTGTATCCATTTCTTACAAGGCTTGATGATGTTAATGAAGTTGTCGATAGGTGGAGTGTAGCCTTCAAGGATTGACTCCCACACTTCAAACTCCATGGATTCAAGGAATCCTTGTATTCTAGCTTTCTAAGAGGTGAATTTTAATCCTTTGAACATAGGTGGCATTATTTAAGATGTCCCCTCCATTTTTCACTCTTTGAAGTTGATGATGAAGAAGAGTGTCAAGCTTTGATACCACTTATGGATCATTGAACTTAGAAGGTGGGGGCTGAACAAATATTTAAGAAAAAACACACATACCAAAATTAACATGGTTCCCCAACTTGGGTAGTCCACACATCAAGGGTAGTTCACAAGCACACCTTTTGACTTTATTATTTTCAAATGTGGTTTGAAGGGTACCACACTTTTTATGAGCTCTAAGCTCTACTTCAAAGTGATTCGATGCTATGAATCCACTCAACCCTGCAAGGTCTTGACAAGCTTAGAATGTGGTTTCAAGGATCCCACTACTATTGCAACTTGAGCTTCACTTTGAAGTATTATGGCACTACATCAACACTTAATCCTATAGGATCTTGACAAGCTCAATCAAGATGCCTTCTCACAAGAATAACATTAACCCTATAGGGTAACAAAAGAGAACAATAATCACAAGGAAATAATGCAACTAAGTTTGATGATCCTTGAACTTTAAGGAATAGATCACTTTGATGAATTATAATAGACAAATAATTATGTAATGGGGAATAATAATGGATACAATGATTACTTAATGAGTAAAAAATGATATTAAAAATATTTCACATTTCCCAATGAGAATAAAGTCTTCTTATAGCCAATATGTTTTCTAAATCACCTTGGAGTTCATGCAACAACTAGATAATAATTACTAGAGACATCTTCCCTAAGACTGAGATGTCTTTCTTTAGTTGACCTTCATTCTAGAAAGACATCTTCTTTAATACAAAGATGTCTCTCTAAATTTTACCTTCTTTCTTCAAGGATGTCTTCATCTAATAAAATATGTCTCCAAAAATACATCTACTATTTTGCAAAGACATATTCTCCTATGATTCCTTCAATTCTACTAAGATTTCTTATGTTTCTTGGAGATGTCTTTCTTCATCTTCCTTTACACTTTGAATGTTCATTCCTTGTCCAAGTTCTCAAACTTCATCATATCTTCTTATATCACTTAAAGTTCTTAATGATGTTAAATTTTCTTATAAGCCCTTGAGTTCTATGAAGTCCTTGTCCACACTCTTACCCTACAAACACAATCAGTTATAGAAACACACAACCATCCTTGTAATCCATTTTACTTAATGTTTTGACATAGAAAAAGGTCAACATGGCAAGACAAGAATGTATACTTATTAGCCATAGCCTAGAATAGTTTTCTACTCTTATTATACTTAGACTTAGATTTTATCACAATATTTCTATCATGTTTACACTTGGTTTTAATTTGAGCTAAATAACATCATTGTATCATATTCCTCACTGAGAGGTAAACCATACAACTTGAACTTTGCTAACTCAATGTGAGAAGTCAATGATCCTAAACTAAACATCAACTACCAGTAAATCTATATTGGTCATCCATAGATTATAGTTAGGTTGCATGTGTACACTCATAACTTATATGGTTGAGTGTTGGAATACCCAACCACTCATCAAGGATCCATCTTAATTAATTCTCCTAAAATTCTATGCTCCAAAACAATGTCTTCTTGGACAATCAAGTGGCTATTTTTCTAGTTGAGTTGTAGGTTTATCTTCATGAACCATTTCAGTACTTACTCAAGATGGTGAAATGCTTGCTCAAAATCAACTTCATAGGTGGAGAATTCATCCTTGACAACTTTCACAACACTTCTAATCTGCTACTAAAAGCTACCTAGAACTAGGTATTGAAAGGTTCAGGAGCATTATGTAGACCAAAGAACATCTTCTTGTATGTAAAATTTCCTCAAGGATATTTAAAAGTTGTTTTGACATGGTCTTTTGAAGAAATTTTTATTTGATTATACCCACTTTACCCATCTAAAAAATTTTAATAGCTATGCTGTACAATTATGTTGAATACTTGGTCCATGAATGATAACCAAAATGATCTTTGAATGTAGCCATATTCAATAGCTTGAATTCTATATAGACTCTTCATTGTTATGCTTTCTTTGGTACAGTAACAAGTGTGCTTACATAATTACTATCTTTCATTGGATAAATGAATCCTACCTTCATAAGTTTTTCAACTTGATTTTTACAACTTGTTTTAGATTTTTATTCAATCTCCTTTGTAGCTATCTCCTAGGTTTGATAGTGAAGTCTATGTATATTTGATACTAGAATATGCATGGATCTATTTTTGTTAATTCATCATATGATCAAGCAAAGGCTATTGGTCATCTATTTACTACCTTTAATATCTTTTCCTTCTAATCCATAGTGACTTGGAAATTGATGATTATTGATTTTTCATTGTCAAGGAACGCATACTCTAGTGATGCTAGTAAAGATTCTAGTTCCAAGGGCTCTATTTTAGAAGTGTCAAGGATTTCTAACTCTTCCAAATTTATTTCTACGTCTTTTTTGTATTCTAGTTTATAGAGTTGGGTCTTTATTTGCTCCATTTTATTGATCTTCTCAATGTAAGGACTTCTAAGAATTTTGAATGTTTCCATGCACATTGTAGAACAAAAGATATCATCTATTTTTAGCCATTGGGTACCTTCTTATTTTGTGGCTACTGCATATAGGTACCTTTGAATGTTTGTGGTTTTGTCTTACTTCTTTCATGATCTAATGGATGTGCCCTTTATGGACCATATTTTCTACATGCAGTGGTACCCTATGTCATTGTATGTGATGCATGGAATCCTCTTATTATTAATCTTTTTAAATTTATTTTTCTTTGCTATTTCCATGTAGAGGTCTCTGATTCCTAACTTGGCATCAATTATACTTAGACAAGCCCTTCCCATGATAAGAAGGAAGTTCCCTTTACAATTGTCTACATGGATACCAAAGGAAGCAACTGGATATGATCATCCATACATAGTGATTATAATGTCCTCAAAAAATTGAAAGGAAATGATGATGGATTTATTAGCAAGCTCTAACCTAATGTTACATTTTTTAAGTGAAGGCAAGTTTCAATATTTGTATATTTCTTAGAAAATTAAGTTCACACTAGAGCTTGAGTGTAGTAGATACTTGCATAGATCATTTCATACAATTTGCAAATAAATTAAAGAACATCAAAAGTTAGTTCTTTTTCTAGGAAAGTGTTCTACATTTATCTAGTCTATGACTACATGTATTAACATGACATTGTGTATAGTTTTTGAAGTTTGGTTTGAAGGCTACTTGGTAATTATCTCTAGAGTAGTTTAAGAAGGATTCGTAGCCATAGATGTTTGTTGGGGTTTTGGTGCAATATTGGGCCTAAAGAAAGTCCTATTTTAAGACTTTTTCTTATAACTACTTGAATATTCATTTGGTTGTAAATTCATGGTCCACATGACATTCTATTATTGAGACTACAATAGTATCTCACCTTGCATAGGCAGTGTAGATGGCAAAGGAGTGGAGGTATGAGATGTAGAGTGTTGTGATGGATAATAAGAAGTGAAGTGAAAGATAATTTAGCTCATGGAATAGTAGGTCTATGATATTCAGGGTGTAGTAGTAATGAAGAAATAAGTGTTATTTGTAGAGTAATTAGAAGACACTAGTTGTTGAATATAATATCCATATGGGTTCAGTTGGTGATCAGGGTATTGCTACCTTGGTGATATAATGCCTCATGAATGTGGGTGTTTCCATTGGTGATAATATTCTTTAGGTTGAGGTGGCACTCCACTTGAATAATACTATTGTTGATGGAGCTTTTATTCATACCTTCCTTGTCGATAAGATAATCTCTTGGGTGGTTTCCTTCTAGAAAACTTTAGATTCAAGGCATAAACCCAAAATTCTTTTAGGTATGATAGTATTAAGCAACATCCCTTGGGATATTCATATTGGTAGATATTACACCCTTCATCTTCTATTTCAAAATCTACAACCTCATCAACTAGTCCTTTCTTTAATCCTTTCTTCTCCTTTTGTCTTTATTTCTATTTCCTTGCTCCATTTTCTCCTTCATAATTTTTATAGTAGTTTCAAACTTCTCATCTAAGGAATCCTACATTTAATCCATCTTAGCTAATATTTTTATGATATATTTCTCAATTAGAAATTTTTTTTTTTATACCATCTCCTCTAGTTGTGCATTCTCCTTAAGATCATAGAAACATACCTCCCTTTTGTGAATGGAGGGATCATTATTATACTCCTTTGTACTTTCTCTCTTTTTTAGTTCTTCTTCTTTTTGGCCAATAAGCCTTTAGATCCAATGGAATTTTATTTTTTAACAAGAATAAACCATAAGAATCTCTTTGGTTTGATTCTTGAGCCCATTTATCATGTGGTAATGCTACTTCCTTTGAGAAAAATCATGGCTAGGGCATCAGTGTAGAAGAGAGTAATACATTTCCAAGGCTACATCAAGGGATTTTTGATTGTCTTATTTCCATACTTTAATTTATTTCCTCAAGTTAGTCACCCTAGTGTATGTTTGATATTTATTGTTAAATAGCTCTAATATTGTACTCCATCTACAGATCGATTCTAGCTTCAAAGATTGGTACCAAATTTTAGTTTCTTTGATGAGTCCAAGGAAATAATTTGAGATTTTGCAATTTATTATCAATTTTTTTCAAGGGATAAGTACCATGGAAGGCTTGAAAATAATGTTGCAAATTAGCATTATAACCTCATTCAACCTTAGTGGTGTTATTCACATCAAGACATTTGATCCAGCTATTCCTTTGATGCCTAGTGGAAACATGAACTATTTAAGAGATGTTTATCATGGTTCTAATAGCAAGCAGTGGCTCATCATTGTTATTATATTTATGATGACCCCTATCATGGCCATGTCTCCTATGATGTGGCATGCTATGCCTTCTTTCCTAATGATCCTTGTCTTCTTGTCATTATCTATGCTCTCACATTCCATATCTATAATGGGGTCTTCTGTCATCTTCATCTTGGCCTTGATTGTTTCTACTTTGGTCTCAATCATGTTTCCTCTTGTTAGATATTTATGATGAGGAGGATGATTAAGATTGAGAACTATTAGCATTATTCCATGTTTTCCTTACTCGATCTCTTGATTATTCTTTTGGTGAATGGCTAGGAACTTTGGCCTTGAGGTTCCCATGGTTCTATGACTAGTTCTTTCCTTATCTTGGTTGCTTTCCAAGGTTGAATGCAACCATTGATAAGTCATGTTGTTCTTACCAAAGGAAGGAAAATCTTGACACTAGAATCACCCTGATGGACGTTTAGTGTTCTTCTTTCTTTCTGACTATGAGGTCAATGAGATCAAGACCTTCTTATCCTTAGAGGCTTCATGGTGGGCCTCCATGAGTTTACCTTTTCAAAGTTAGGATTTAGTTGGTTGATAGTCCCTAGAGAGGTGTTCATTCACTTGGTATTCTAAGACTATTGGTTCAAGTCCTAGCTTTGTTATAGCTACCATGGATAGCAAGGGAATTGAATGATTAGAAGAAAATACAATGTTTCCCTCCAACTCTCTCCAATTTAGTTGTTCATCATGATGAAGAATGAGAGTGAAATCTAGATGAGGGATTTGGATGGATGTAGATAACCATTAACTATTGAGGTATCTCATTAGCATTTTTTTTATTCTATTATTTTTCTTATTAAGATAATCAACAAGTGGTGAATCAGCCCTACAAGAAGCAAACATTTTTAGTTTTCTCTTTTATAATGTACCTCTAATAAAATATTATTATTTCTTGATGATGATGCATTATATCGTAATACTTAGCATGCATAGCTAAAAGTAGCATCCCAAAAATTATTTCAATGATGTGTAGTAGGTATTCCCTACGCCTACCCATATGAATCATAAGCATGTATGTATGATTTGGTCAAATTTTGTAAATGCCTTCTACCTAAGTGACCTATGTCATAAATGGTAAAACATGAGCTTACTGGTTATTGCCTTACCAGTAATCACTTGTGTTATCTTTGTTCATATGGCTAAGTGTGATTGAGATATAATATATTTGTATTTACAATTTTTATTATTTTTTATAATAAAATGTATTAAGGGAAGAAGTAGTTGATATATTAAGCTTTAACTAATTAATGACCAAACTATCCTAAATGTAGAGTATCCATCCCACTTTCTATACATATCTTGAACTTGTACTAATACAGCTAGGTTACCAAGTGTTTACTATTAGGCATACCAAATATTCACTACTAGGATTACCAAGTATCAATTTATTATACTTAAAGTGATCATAATTATGTTACTTTAGAATAAAATATTAAGAACATAAGTTTAGAAATGTCAATTTCATGCAAAGGAAAATGCTTGAAAGTAAACTTAAGATAATCCAAGTGCTGTAATGGAGAAAAAAAATCTTGATTTTATTTCTATTCATGAAACCATATCTAGGTACATCTTTCACCTAAACAAAACTTCATAGAATTAATTCACTTCATGTTGTAGACACTCAATGAGAAATTTGGCTAGATCCTATGAAAGAAAATTGCAAGAGTTTGATTTATACACTAACCAAAGATACCATAACTATCATTAGCATGTGTACTTATATAAGCTTTTGGAGGATTAGCATTGACACATATGCATTAATGCATCTAATGATGTGTTGATGAGGTTATGTCTATGGGTATGCATCAATGCAGCAAACTTATTAACAATTTATCACTACTTATAACAATATAATGTTATTTCAAGGGGATGATAAATGTCATATCCCAAAAGTTATGCTTAGAAGAACTTACTTAAAACTTAACAATCCGTGGGGAAGGATAAATAAAACATAACCACTTAATAAATCTTTAAGAAATTTAGCACTTATAAAATCATATATGCATAATAATTAACTTAGAAACTTAATAACTTAAAAATCTCTTTAAAATTTACATTAATTTAAAAATTCCCAATTAGGCCTCATTATAACATAATACTAGAGTTAAACAAAAGATCCATAGTCATTGCCAAATTATAAATCCATTAAATAAAAAAAATATAAAATGAAGGATATAATAAAAATTTTCTTATCTAATGTTAATCCTTCTTCTAGCTTGATGAGACACGGTTCGCACAGGCCGCGATATCATGTACGCGATATCGTAGCCGACGCGATATCGCATCCCCTGCGATATCGCGTCCTTCCCTACGATATCGCGTATGCGATATCACAGTCTGCCGCCATGTCTATAAATAAGACACGGCTCTCCCTTGTTTGGGGATCCCA
>MNCI01009868.1:115124-171807 GCA_015680685.1 Gnetum montanum | reverse complement strand
TTAAAGGCGCCAGCTCCAAGGAAGAGCACTGGCAAAGAGTTGGGACCAGATGAGGAAGATGAAGAACAAATAACTGAAACCCCTGCAACTCAACTTGCAGGACCCAGTCAACCTCCAACCACAGGTCCTAGCCAACAACAAGAAGCAGGACCCAGCACAGGCTAGGATCAGCCGCCGCCGCAAGACTATAGACCGTCGATAAGCCATTTGAGGGCCATTGCTGAGACGATCAGTTGGGGAAGTCGTGATGATGCCAATCTCTTCCGTGTCATCTATGATGCCAACCAACCTATGATTTCAGTAGATCGCACAAGGGGTGAGTTGTCACTGCAAACATGAGGAGGGGAAAGCAGATGGTCACAATAGATCTCTGGAAACATGGAATCTTTCCAAGTTCAGTTAGAGACTGGTGAAGGGGCCACTATGGTGGTTATGCAACACCAGGATGCCATGGGAGGAGCTGAGGTGGTCGCTGACCACATCAAAGAATCTTTTAATGTACCTTTTGTGCCACCGGTAGATCTTTCAGGAGCACAGGATGCTCAAACTATTGCCGGAACCTCAATGACTCCTGCTGAACATGAGGATGTATTGGACAGATTGCTTCAAACAGGACAAATTTTAACGTCCCTGTTTGACATCCCCTAGGATGTAACAGCAATTCAGTCAGACCTCATTTCGACAAAGGGGAAACTGGTCATATCCGAAGTAAGGGCTGAGCATGCTGAGGCTGAAGTGCAGAAATTACAAGAGCAGCTCATNCTCATGTGCATCTTAAGGCACTCAAGGCCTTGCAAGAAGAGAATAAGCAGTTGGTTGCAGATAACCTTCGGTTGACTTCTGTGGAGAAGCAAAAGAATGTTCTCGATGAGCACTTTCATCGGCTGCGAGAACAATTCATCTGAGTCAACTAAGATGTAAGCCATTTAGCCAGAGAAAATCGAACCCTCTCAATGGAGGAGGTACACGCTATTCGACAGAAATTAGCCATCGAGATTAGTGCATGGCAGAATGAGCCTAAACGACATGAGAAGCTGAAGGAGCACTTCCGTGATCAGGTGGGGATGTATAAAAAAATCCTGGAGAAGGAGATCCATATGGTCAAAGCTCAAATCAACAGCATCAGTGCCTAGCACACTGATTGGGGGGCCATTGTGGACACTTATGCCTATGCCCACCAGGCGGAAATTAAGAACTGGGACCTGCAGATCCAAGACTTAACTGAATACATGGAGTTGGCAAACCTTTGATATGACAACCTGTCCATGTTAATAGCAGGATGCCCAAGGTCAGAGCTCGAGCAACAGGTAGCTTCCACCCACATCAAATATGAAGCAGAATTTGTAGAACCAAAGAATTTGGCTGAAAAATTAGATGTTGCGAATTCTGAACTCACGGTGGTAAAAGAAAGCTACCAAGGACAGAAAGATGTGGCAACCGACTTGGCTCGATGGCTAACAGAACATCATGAATACAAAGATAGAGCCAGAGCCTACGAAGAGGAATGACGGGTGTTTGTGGCGTGGTATGTCAAAGCTAATCAGATGTTCCCGTAACTGCCCTATCCGTGGGAAGTGCCAACTCCATTAAACATCGGAGCATCAGCATGGACGACACAAGACCCTCGGACCGAAGAGGAGAAGCTCCAGGCTATTCTTCAGTGTCATCAACCTTCAAAGCTTGGAGCACATGACAAAGGGAAAGCACCCATGGAGGAGACTAGGAACTACATGAGTTCCACATTTTTATAGTTGTAGCATTTTTTCTCTATGTTGTATCTTCCCACACTGCGGCATTTGTCCATTTCTTTTCCAGTTAATAATCCCATACCTATCCACTGTGTAATCACTGAAGCTTGTTCTCCTTTTAACTCGAGGACGAGTCTTTATTCAATCATGGGGGTATGATGAGACGCGGTTCGCATAGGCCGCGATATCGCGTCCTTCCCTATGATATCGCATACACGATATCGCAGTCCGTTGCCATGTCTATAAATAAGAGGCGGCTCTCCCTTGTTTGGGGATCCCAGTTTTAGAGTAGCGAAGCTCTGGCAGTTTGATCCCTCCAGAGTTAGAATTTTTCCCGTGTCTACCCGCAGTGTGGTGAATGTGATTGTACGGTGTCTTTATTCGAGTGTGCCATACTTGGACATGCACATGACTGGCAATAAAGATCGAGATTACTTCATCATTGTAGCATTCACTTAGTTTATTTATTTGTTATTTATTTAATGTTATTTATTGCTTTCATAGCGCGGTGTGAGTACGACTTAACTTAAAGCATCTACGGGTGTGTACGGCTAGTTAAGGAATCGGTTGCTCATCGCGATTAGTCTCTCATCCTTAAACTCCTAGAAGCGGAATGAGTACGACTTGATTATGAGCATTTAAGTGTGATTGCTTGGTAGCCCAGTGGTGTAGCTAGGGGGATCTACGCTTGGTAACCCAGTGGCGTATTTGGGGTCTACGCTTGATAATCCTAGTGGCGTACCTAGGCCTATGCTTGGTAGTCCCAGTGGCAGTCGTGCACGAAGTCCAAGATGTGGACGGTTGATCAAGGAATCGGTTGCTTGTCGCACTTAGGCTAGATTAGATTTCTTACCCTTTTCCTCTTAGCTTAGATTTAGTTAAATATTATTTTCCACTGCCTTCAAGAGTAGCATTAGAATTAGAACACATCATACACCTCATCTATACTAAACCATACGTGACATATGCAAAACTAGTCTAGATGGGAAGACAGCGAACTGCGACCTAAGGCTAACTATCTAAGTGCCACAACTAGTCCATCTGCAGAGTTCGACCGGATCGCACATGCGACGCTCCTTTCATATGGTTGAGTGTAGGGGTATCTCGCCACTCATCATAGCTCCTCTTTGACCATTTCTAGAGCTTTTTACTAAATGTCCATGAAATCATATGTCAGAAGTTAGAACACCTCAAAAATAAAGGAAATCCATCTTGAAGGTTTATAGAATAAGACTAAAGATGAAACTTATGTTGTAAAAGACATTGTTAGTATTAATAATAATTACTAATTAACCAAACCATTAATCAAAAACATAATAATTAACTTTATTTGTTAATCAAAATCATTGAAATAACTATTCATGAGATATTTTGCCACTAACCCATGAATTGTACTTATTAATAAAACTCTCATGAGTTTATAGGATCAGGCATGAAACAATTAGAAGATTGATACTAACTTATCCAGCCATCAAGGACTATTTGGTGTAATATCTCATATATCTAGGCTAATCCTCAATAATGTTAAATATTATGAACTAACTATTAGATTACATTATGACTAGTATCAATCTTATAGCTACCCTAGGTTATAGACCCTAGTATCACCTAGGTTTGATATTGACTATATGCTTATGAGGTTGATGATCCCACTTCAAAGTTAGCTATATCATGATTGACTAGCCAATATTAATACCACTTGATAATTAGATCAGTTAATAAAATTTGATTGATATATGCTAAATTCCACTAAGCTTGATGGTCTAGCTCTAAAGTAAACTATACCATGGTTGACTAGCCAATATTAGTAGCATAAAAGTTATTTCCAAGATTTTTGATTTGTTAGATACATCCATACACATCCAAAATGTCTACTAGTTACCATCGAATGTGGATGCCATTTTTATCAAATGTTACCATCACTATGCCATGTTAGAAAATGGAAAAAAAAAAATTGACTAATTCCTTAATGCATCATAACTTATATTGTGATTTTTGGAGTGATTACCATTTCCATTGCTACCTAGAGGGGATGAAATTGGAAAAAGATAGATGTGATGAAAAGTAAAAAATATGAAAAAAAAAATTATAGTAAAAAGATAGGAAATAAGAGTTACAATTATTAAAAAGAAAAGTAAGAAAGGTAGCTTTAAAAAGGTTGATGTTAGAATAAAAAATTGATGGAAAAAAGAATATTTTCTCTACTTGAATGATCTTAAATGTTAGAAAACCAAGCTTTCTAAATTATCCTATTAAGTTATTATTATCAATGATACCTTCATGATTTTTACCATAATTGCTACCATTATTAACATAATTTATCAAGTTCCTAACGGTCTTAAGAAAATGTTAGTGCACTTGATTCAAATTTGGTCCACCAGATCTACTTGCCTCATTATGACTTCTTCATATTTTTGATGTCATTTGTTAAAAACTAAAAAACTTTGATTAGTGATCTAAATCCATGCTTTGATACCAAATTGTTACATCCGAAAATTTCTACTAAAAAAATTAATTAAGGCTTAATTATCCATGAGGCATGATAAATAAAACTTAACTACTTAATAAATCCTTAAGAAACTTTAACTCTTATAAAATCATATAAGCATACTAATTAACTTGTAAATTTAATAACTTAGAAACCATTTTAAAATTTACATTAATGTCTAAATTCCTACTAGGCCTTGTTACAACATAATATTAGAGTTAAATAAAAGATCTCATTCATGGACAAATCACACATCCATTGATGTTGAAATTAGTATGATATGTAAGGAGACTTCATCATCTTCCAAGAAAAAGATCATAGAGGCATTAAAAATAACCTTTTAAGACTTGTTTTTAAGAGTAAGTGTTGAATTATATATCCCTTTGTTATTTAAATTATGAATAGGAAAAAGTAATAAAGTTAAATGTTATTTTCTGATTTTTATGAATTGATGGATAGATGTACATCAAAATGATTCTAATATTGACTTTCCCACAGGCCACTTTGGTAATGCAACTTTGTGCACAATGGTGACGTGTAACTAAAATTCCAGGCCATTTAGGTAAGGCAACTTTGTGCATCACGCTGTAACCAAAATTTCAGGACATTTGGGTAAGGCAACTTTGTGCATAACGTTTCCGTGTGACTTTCTTCGACAGGCCATTTTGGTAACGCAACTTTGTGCATAACGCTGTTATGAAAGGTTACATCATATTATGAAAGATTATGTCTATTGCATACTTCTCTATTTACGAACCAACCATGCCTTTGCTGCCTATTTACGAACCATGCCTTTGCCGCCTACATTCAAAGTCTCCTCCCCTCCTGGAACAATTGGTTGTTTGTGTCCACCTATGGGAGTCAAACTGTTATTTATATAGGAAGCAATGGTGAATGATGCTGAGCATCTGAAACAGCATAGAAGTGTTCAAGTTTGAGGTTGCAGGCACATCGATGCTGTCGCACTGGTTCTGGGCTGCCACCAGAAATACGCACCAATTCAGGCCATCAACCAAAATTGTTTAATCTACAATACAAATATGCTGCCAAAAATATGCGTCAATTCAGGCCATCAAACAAAATTGTTTAATCTACAATGCCAATATGCCATCAAACAAAATTGTTTAATCTACAATGCCAATATGCTGCCAATTCAGGCCATCAGGGTGAGAGGCACACGTTACCAAATATATGTGACCATGAGAGGGCCATTCTCAAATATCTCTAACAAAAAACTGCGGTAATCATAAATCCAATATGAGGCGGCAGCCATGTCACGATGTTGCACAGTCTACAATACGAATATGCAATACGAATATGCCATGGCCATCAGCCTGAGAGGGATGTAAGTATCTCCGACAAGATCCGCGATCATCCCCAGATGATGTGGCAGCCATACCACGATGCTGCACAGTGGTGTACAAAGTTCACGAGATGTGTGTGGGAGAGGCCGACACAGGCAAATGCGCAGCGTCGCCCTTAAATCCGAGTGCAGAGCAGAAGCATCGAACAACACGAGTAGCAAACTGGAACGAAAAATGGTGCAACGGACTGTGCAAGGATTGTTCGCAAGCAAGGAGAAATGGTGCAACGGACTGTGCAAGGATTGTTCGCAAGCAAGGAGGAGGAAGTAAGTAGAGGGTCAGAAGGCCGCGTGGCTATTCATTTTTGCGTTTGCAGAAACGTTCACGGCGATGGCAGCCTTAGACGTGGGCATTCCAGATATTCTCGCGGCGGAGGGTCCGGATGCCAAGATAACGCTTGCAGAAATTGGGCAGTGCCTCTGCTCGATCTGGACGTTCTCAATGGCATCATGCGATTCCTTGTGGCGCAGCATTTGTTCTCCGCCGAGAAGGACGCAGCCGGCAACGGCGTCACGCGCTACGGCCTAACTCCGGCATCAAAGTGGCTGTTGACGCCCACGGAGAGCGGCCACGGCCACGCATCTCTGAAATCCATGTTCCTGATGGTGAACGACGAAAGTGGCATGGGACGGTGGCACCGACTCGCCGACTGCGTCACTTGCGGCGTCCACCCGTTTAGTGTTGTTCATGGCTGTGGAATTTATGAGTACGTGTTGAGGCGGCCAGAGTTCAATGTTCAGTGTCCCTGCAGATCCAGCAGTCCGTCTAGGGAGTGTTCAGTGTTCCAGTCCAGCTGGGGAGGTACAAAAACAGCAGCCGGATCGTCACCGTAGAAGGTGTTACCTCCATCTATGTCAAAGGCATTGCTTTTCTGCTCTACCAATGCAAAGCTGCTGCTTCTTCTGCTTTTTCCAAGTCCCAGATAATAAGGTCTGTAGTGGGCTATGAAGAAATTTGCCAGATATCGCCGTCCACTCCAGTCCGTATCAACGGTTGGAATGGGTTGTGCGTTGACGTGAAAGACGGTTCCGACAAAGACGGGAATTCCCTTCAACTGTGGCCATGCGGACAGCAAAGAAACCAGCAGTAGATTTTTCACACCGACGGACCATTCGATCGTTAAAAAAATGCATGACGGCCTGATTTATTTTGAATGACTGCAAATTGTTATCTTCTTTTCATAGAACTGGAAATAGAATTAATAATTTCATATTCTTTACCAGAACAGAAGCAAAGCACTTGCCAACTGCATACTTTATAAAGCTAGAAAATAAACGAAACTCTTGGTTACTTTGGGTAATTTTTACTTTCTTAGATTGAGCATGTTTTTTATGTGGCCAACATAAAAAGATTGATAAGTCAAATTTGTCCAGCGCCAGCACCAGTTCATGCAATGGTCAGAGAATGTTGTAGTTTTGAATGATTCAAACAACTATTCAAAAGAGGAAGGGAAATATGGCATGCATTTATTAATTCACAGCGCATGAAATTCATGTGTTGAGAGTTGGAAAATGCCATCATGAATTGACAATTTACACTCAACAACTGGGAAATCTTTCCATATTAACCATGACTATCTATTTTTTGTTTTGATTGGAATCGGAATTCAAAATGGATGAAGTTTCTCCTCTATTGATGATAATTCAAGGTACACGCACAAGAAAATCGTATCTCATTAATACGATTCAGATGATTCGGTATATGTAAAATAAAATCTTGGCATTTTCATAGTATTAAACTATTGAATTTCAACATTTAACCTATCTCTAAAGTTAAAGTCTCCTCCACAATGCTCTATTTTTTTATTTTTTTTTGGAGGGGTTTTACCCCTTATAAACACTTAATATAATATAGGATCATTACCCAAAGCCATAATGTTCATCTCACTAAGTGGGGCCCCAAGAGGGTTGGTAGATTTGCAAAAGCTTAACCTCTTACTTGAGCAACGAGCACTTTATTATCATTTTTGATGTTTTATTTATTTTTTGGAAAAAATTGAGTGAATTTTTATCCCAAAAAAGACTATACACCAGTATAGCATAGGCCAGAGCTGCTGACCCCACACCGACAGCGTGCCCAAACCCTAGGGCCCCTTGCAAGTCCTGAATGCCTTAGGGCATCCCCATTAGCGGGTGATATGTTCGATCCCCAAACTCTTAAACAATAGTTCGGACCAGGCCGGGCATGTCCCGGGGGGGAGAGCTATCCCCCTTGCCCCCACGTTAGGGCCTTTTGGGGTGTTCGTGGTTAGAGCCCCGACTTCCCTTGGGGGTTTGGAGGCTCGGGTACTACTTGCCCAGGCCAGCAGCCAGGCAATGGTAATTTTCTTCAATTATTTGGGCAATACCTTTCATGTGGTCTCTGATAACGTTCTTGATCCATTGCAGCGTCTGGTTGTACGATTGCAAGGGCAGGGTCAGTGTCTCAGAGAGCGTTCCCTCAGTAGCCTGCTACGGCCCCCTGGCACCAGACGACTGCCCCACCGTGTGTTCTGTGGGGTCGACATCTTCAGTCGGTGGATCCCTTCGCAGGGCCTGGGCTAGCCCGCTCTGCGTGCAACTTTCAACCGCAGGGTCCTGGGGAGTCATGGTTGTAGTCCCAGCCGAGACCACGACATCCCCAGAGGGAAGACCGTGTCACCCTCATCACCATTGATACACCCACGTAGGTTGAAGCGGCGGCCGAAGCAGCGGGATTAGAGTGCCAGCTCGCCAAAGAGTACGTATCACCCTCGGGTGCCAACTAGGGCATCGTCGTTGTAGAGACTCCCAGAGGAAGTGGGGGAGGTTGACGGGAGTCTCGACGCGCATGTGCTTGAGAAACATGAACTGTACCTGTTGAGTTTGTGATCTGAGCCTGATTGAATGAAGTAACTCTCCACCAATGCCACGGCGATACACCAAGTGGGCGAGAGGGTCATCCCCCGGATGTTTCCGCTGGCCGTTCGGGGGATGAAACCCCGGAAGAACGCGGCAGCATTAGCCTAGGACCATGCCACCCATGGAATCATTCTTTCTCTCAACTAATTTTTACCATTTTGAATGTCAAAACATTTGTAACTATACATTTTCAATTACGCAAGTATGTACATTGATCATTTCTGTTGTATTACAACATGTTTATAATCATTCAATAAAGCATTCCATGGTCTTATAATATTTTTATCTGTTATGTTTAAATCATCGCTGCAGCAGACGATTGACGATCACTAGCTTAGTTATATATTTATAATATATATTTATAAATTGGCCGAGAGAATCTTATTTGTTTACAAGTAAAAAGTTCTTTGAGTAAAAAATTTCATGACTTCTGGACGAAGAACAAGATTTAAAAACCCAAATTTTCATGCCTTTTAGATGAAGAACAAGAGTTATGTACCTTAGTTTTCCTAAGGATGGATTTTTTGAAAAAAAAATTCCATCAATTAGTGTATGCTCTCACTCTCAGCTGAATTTGCATTATATCCTTTGTATCAAAAACAACAAATTCGGCCGAGGGTGAGAGCATACACTAATTGATGGAATTTTTTTTTCAAAAAATCCATCCTTAGGAAAACTAAGGTACATAACTCTTGTTCTTCATCTAAAAGGCATGAAAATTTGGGTTTTTAAATCTTGTTCTTCGTCCAGAAGTCATGAAATTTTTTACTCAAAGAACTTTTTACTTGTAAACAAATAAGATTCTCTCGGCCAATTTATAAATATATATTATAAATATATAACTAAGCTACTTTATCCATTTTTTCACCTTTTAAATGATTCTAAGTTATGATGTAGTGTTGGTTCATCTTTCCTACTATGATCCCATTATTTTTCTATAAATTGAAGAGCCTATACATGATGTGAAACTTTGGATTTTAAGTTAATGAAGTTTCTATATGAAAT
This sequence comes from Gnetum montanum, assembly GCA_015680685.1. Classification (NCBI taxonomy): domain Eukaryota; kingdom Viridiplantae; phylum Streptophyta; class Gnetopsida; order Gnetales; family Gnetaceae; genus Gnetum; species Gnetum montanum. The sequence continues at coordinate 162,323 of MNCI01009868.1, read as the reverse complement.
TTGAACATTTATTCCATCACCTACATCTAATTATTCTCATATATTTTCATATTTCATCACTACTCATTAATTCTTCTCAAGTTTTACTACATATATTAATACAATTTAATATTCTTAATACTTTCATTAGTTGATTAGAATTAATTAATCTTATAATTAATTTAATTCTTTAGTGAATTGCACATTTATATCAATTTATTATCAATTCATAAGATTTTATCATCAATCTAGAATTTGAATAGTTATGAAATTTAATTAAAGTTGCCATTGATCATGATTCTATTTATGAGATATCATTATTCTAGATTGAAGAACTTCTTAAGATAAATCCATAAATTCAAATTTTATCTAATTTCAATTTATAAAATTTGAGATACTCATAAAATCTAGATTGACTATGATTCATGGTGAGGTTGTATTATTGTAAAGAATAGATCATAAATGCACCATGACTTCTGATATTGTAGATATCAATTTTTCTTTAATCATGAATTATAATTAGATTGTGATATTGATGAGTAACAAGTGTTTTCTATGCGCAACCATATGAATTATAAGCATGTACACATAATCCAATGGAATTCTATGAAATCTCTAAGTTGTTAGTTTCCTAGGTAATTAAGAATGATGTGACAAGTCATTTTCTTTCCAGTCATTACTAATATTAGCTTCATTCATATGGTTAAGTGTGATTGAGGCATGTGATGTTTTTATTATTATTAAAATATTAAAATAATAGAGTGATTAAAATATTTATTTCTAACTAACTTATAAAACTAACGGTAACTTAAATTATCCTGAGCATTGAGCGTCCATTTCCAATTTTCATACAAATCCTAATCTCATACTAACATTATTGGGTTACTTGGTTTTTACTGTTAGGATTCCTAACTATTAATATAACATATTTGAACTATTGACACTTTTAATATTATGAAATAAAATATCAATTTCCTATGTGTAGAAGAGTAAAATGCATTTAAAGTTAAGTGCTTGAAAATAAACTAAGTGATATTTCAAGTGTTGCAATGAAAGAAATTAATCTCAATTTTATTGCCATCATGCAGAAGTATTTAGATAAAACATGCATTTGACTAAAACTCTATTCAATCAAGTCAGTCCATGTTGTGGGCACTTAGAGAGAATTTTAGCTAAGTCTTATGAAAGCGAACTATAAGAACTTCACTACACAAATGATCAAAGGTACGATAAATGTAAATGGTGTACACATTTATATAGGCTTTAGGTGAATTAGTGTTAGAACATATATGCCAACTCATCTAAGGATGTATTAATGGAATTGCACCAATGCAGTTGACTCGTTCAAATTTCACAATACCCTCATAACTAACTAAAAACTCATCTTTGATTGAAAAAGATAGGACAAAGTTGTTTACAAAATTCAAGGAGTATGGTATTAACAATAAACTAATTGGCTAACTACAATAGCAAATAAACTCTGAGTGGCATGTTGCAAAATATTTATTGGTTACAAAAATTTGTACATTATACAAAAACATGAACATGTTGATAAAATTTTTAGGAACTAGCTAGATGAAATGAATCAAGATAAGGTTCTCACACCATGCCTAGTGGTGGAGGTTCTAATAGCTCAGATGGACACTCATCACATCTTGGTCTTACTAGTGATTTGGGCTAGCCTACTACTATTGTTGAAAAATTACAGCCATTCTAGAATGCCTTCATCTTCTTATCCTTGCTTCTTAAATCATTAATTATCGAGAAGACTTTTCCTAGACTAGTTGTTAGTATATCTCATGGATAGGACATTGTTGGAAACATTTTTCACATATTAACAAACCAAACTACCAAATTCTTATGTTCAATGTCAAATGTGTGAATAAAGTTTTGTAATTCTTTGTGGTCATTCATTTTCCTAGCTAGGTACTTAGCAACTAATTTCCAATTTTTAAATTTTCTCTTGAGAACTTCAAGCTTTGCATGGGCTTCTTCAAGGTTTTTCTTAGTTTCTTTATGAAGCTTGAACTCTACCTACTTATGTTTTGATCTTGGCCTTCACACTATTAGCATTTCCATGTCTACATATCAGAGGTTTGTAAACTTCATGTACCTAGTAATATCCTCAATTTGCAACTCCTTAAACTCTACATATCAGAGGTAGGTGAACTTCCATACATCACCTCTTTGTTTGAGTTGCTAACATGCTTCATTGACCTTCATTCTTCTCACTTTAAATTCTTTTTCATTAACTTCTTTATGCATCCCCACCTGTTCCCTATAGTGATTCTTTAGTCTCTCGTACTTTAAGGCCTTATTCTTCTAGGTGGTGATATCAATGGTAGTTTTTTGGCTAAGGGTACAAAATTCATCCATCTTGGTTTACTTTAGTAAGTTGTTCCTATTATTAATAACTGTATTCTACCATTTGATCCTTCTATTATTCAATATTTCATAGGTGGTGGTTCTTTTGGATCTACATAAGATTCTCCTTGTGTATCTATTAATGGTCATGTCTAGAAGAATTCATCAATGCCTTCAATAGTGATCCATTAAAGAATATCATTTCCTTTGTAGTCTTGGCCTCTTAGAGACATTGTTAAAGCTACTGAAAAGCTTCATCATTTGTAAGCTTAGGCCTAAGAATGGATGGATTGAACAAATGGGATCTTAGTCCTGTAACCTCTAATACCAATTATCCATTCCTAGTGATGGTCTCCTTGAGTTGTGCTTGAGTTATGAGAAACTTGCTTCTTGTTTCTAGTGGTTGTGACTAGGTGCCTAAAATATATTTAGGAAGATTAAAGATCTCCAAAATTGGTTGTCTAGTTTTGACCAAATGATCTAGCACTTTTTCATGTTATGTTGCACTCATGCATATGCGCCTAGCTTCTATAGACATTTAGACATCTACCATAGCAACAACATTACGAAAAGATGTCATAGAAGCAGTTAGAACCTCTTCAAGTATTCAATCTTGTATCATATGTGGTGATTGTAGCATACGTAGTGAGGAGGTTATGGTGTTGAAAAGATTTTGGGCTCTAAAACATTTGAAAAAATACCTTAGTATTTGATTTAAAATGTGTAAAATGACCAAGTATCATGTGTATTTATAGGAGTTTTACACTACATTGATAGGTATGCATCAATGCGGCTAAATCAACATATCTGGCTACATCGACAAGGATATGTCAACATAGCCATTTACAACCATTTTTTTCAACTAGAATTGTAATGCAATTTTAAAGTATTTAGGGATGAAATAAGAGTCAAATGAAAGCCAAAAATTTAGGAAACTAAGGTAACAACATGTTATAAGATCCTTAGTTTCTGAATTGAAGTGAACTAAGTAAGTGGAATGAATAAATAGGAGATGTTTTCTAAAATAAAATAAGGAAAAAATTATATGCTATAGGTATAACTAAATCAAATCCTACAATTATTGGGTTTCAGACAAAGGAAACTAAATGCTATATAAGTGGGTCCTTCCTAAAATAGAATAATGTCTAAAAATGCCCTTGGATAACCCCATCACAAGTAGTCTAGAGGCATTTTTGATGATAAATGATAATTTACGTTAAACACCATACACATATAAGGAATTGTCTTGGGATCAGGTAGTATAAAAAATGAAAATTAATGGATGATTTTGGTATAGGATAGTGAGGTAAGAGTATGGAGTGTTAGAATGGTTGAGAAAGAGATCGAGAGGGAAGAGCCTAGATCATAGCTATTAGAGATTCTTTGTGGAATGCATGATTAGGATGATCCAAATATCACTTTATTTCAAGTCTAGACCAAGTTCATACCCTTAGCAATGGTCTTACATTAAAGTGTTTCTCCTTTTCTATCACCATGAGTCAATAATAACCATAGAGAATTATCATTACCTTACAAAAAGAAGAAAAGAGAAAAAGTAAGTAGTTATAGGGATGCCTTCAAGCATGAGTAACATGTCTTTATAGCCACATAACCAATGCCTGTATTCCAAGAGATCTTTAGAGACATGTATTTTTATTTCTTATTTTATTTTATCTTTGAAAGAGAAGCACACTTTACAAAGACATACTTCCTTTTATGGATTATAAAAGAAATGATAAAAAATTCCATGAGGAGTCATAGAACTCAATAAGAATGTTAAGAAGAGAAATCAACAAATCCTCTTGAGGCCAGATCCTTTTCCATTCCTACTTGGTTCTTTTCTAGTTCATTTACTAATGAGATCACATGTGACTTTTTAGTTTTATTATAAAAGAACCATCATGCTACCATGATATCGATATCCATGTGAAATATATGAAATAAATATATGACATGAGCTCACTACCTTCCACCATCAAATAATTAATAACTCATTAGTAAAGAGCATAAACCAATAACAAAGTTGAACTATATAGATATTTATAATTTTATCAAATGCATTTATTAGTTCTTAAAATTCACAAAAGTAATGGAATAAAATTGGATATTACAAGAAAAAAAGGAAAAATATAAAGGTAGAAAAAGTTAAATAAGATTAAAAAAATTAAAATTAAAAGTAAAAACTATATAAATCTATTAAAATGTAAATAAAATTTTAAATAAGATTTAAAATGATTTAGAACAAGAAGGAAAACAACTTTTCATCTTCTCCAAGATATTATGATGGATGTTTTTCTCCCCCATGACTAAGTTGGAAGGAGGAGATTTAGAAAATGGAGTAAGATTAACCTTTTGTTAAGGTGTTCTAGCTATGGTTGATTACTTGGAAGTCTATAAAGATATTTAGTTATTGGATGTTGACTAACATATGTTTTTAAGAGCTTGTTAGCTAATAAATTATCATAGCGTTAGAAGGAAATGTCTAGTGTACAATGTATGATCCTTCCCACAATGTCTAGAACTTAGTTTATTAAGGTGCATACATGGGATTTCAATAGAGAACCTTGTCTCTTGGTTCAAATTTAACTCTTTGCATTTAGACATCATGTCATTGCATATTATATGCCTTATATACTTCACTCATCATAAGAGCTATCATTTAATTGTCATCTAGCACATTGAGTATCATTAACCTTTCTTTTGGTGCTAGGTGGATGTCTAGGTTAAGGTTACATGTAGTTGTGAGTGTATGATGTTTAGTTTGAATTGAATGTTTAGGTAACTTTTTGTACACAAAATAATACAGAAAGTAGCCTATAGGAACTTTCTGTGTTAAGTAGTATGCCCACAAGGCATCACTAAGTTTAATGATAAAATCTTTCCTATATTTTCTAATGGTCCTTGTTAGGATTCTTTTGATCTCCCTATTGGTTATCCTAGCTTTACCATTAAAGTGATCATGTTCAATAGCCTGAAGTCTATACAAACCCTGGATTTCTCTTCTATCTTTGGTATAATAATAAGTGGGCTCACCCTCTTACTACCTACCACTAGATAAATGATCCTAGCATTAAGAAGTTTATCAACTTCCTTCTTAAAAACCTATTTTAGCTTTGGATTCAACCTTATTTATGACTACCTCTTAGGTTTAATAGTAGAGTCTATGTAGATTTGATAACGGCATATGCATGAATCTATTCTTGTTATCTCATCATATGACTAATCATATGTTATTGGCCATTTGTTAACTACTTTCAAGAAGTTTTCCTTCTATTCTTTGATGAGTTGGAAATTTATGATTATTAGATTCCCATTGTTTAACAATACATACTCTAAAGATGTCAGTAAGGATTTTTAATTCTAGGGGTTCATGTTCAAAAGTATCAAGAAATTTCAAATCTTTTCAATTTATTTCTAATTCTTTCCTATGCTCTGATTCAAAGAGTTGGCTTTAAATATTCGCCATGTCATCCATATTATTGACATATGCATTTGTGGATCTCTACAAGTTCCATGCACATTACAGAACTAGAGCTATAGTTTGTAGTTAACCATTGGGTCCCTTCCTATTTTGTGACTAGCATGTATAAGCAGCATTGAATATTGGTGATTTAGGAACATATCTTGTATTTTGTAGTATATGTACTCTTAATTACCTATATATTTTGCATGCAATTACACCATGTGTTACTATGTGTGATGCATGAAACTCTCTTCTTCTCTATCTTGACAAATTCATTTTCCTTGGATATTTTCAAGGATAGGTCTCTAATTTTCAGCTTGCCATCAATTTTTCTTAGCCAAGCCCTCCCCATAATGTTTGGAAACTTCCTCTTATAGTTGTTCATATGGATTACTAGAAAGTTTGTTGGGTATGATCACCAACTCATAGTGGTCACAATATCTTCTATTAATTCCAATGAAACAGTAATGGATTGGTCTACAAGCTCTACCCTGTTATTAAATTTCTTAGTTGAGACAGGTTTCATGTCTTGTACATATCTTGAAAAATTAAGTTCACATCAAAACTTAAGTCTAATAGAGTTTTTTATAGATAATTTCTTGGAATATGTAAATAGATTAGAAGGTTTTCACAATTGGTTATTTTCCTAGAAAGATGTCCAACTTTTATCTAATCTATAACTACATGTGTTAACATGGCAGTCTAAAAATTTTGGAATCTTTGGTTTGAAGGTGACTCAATAGATATTTCTTGGCTAGTTTGAGAGGAATTGACACCACAAATGCCAATTATGATTTAGGTGGAGTGTTAGGTCTAAAAAATATCCCTTTTAATTCTTATGCTCAAAACCACTTAAATTGTCATACACTTATAGGTTTGCTACTCTTGTGGCATTACATTGTTGGGGATATAAAGTTATTTTGTCATACATAGATGGTATAGATGGAAAGGAAGTAGAGGTTTGATGTGCATGGTGCTACTAACAATAATGAGGATGATATTCAAGATGATAGTAATGATGAAAAGAAGTGTCAACTGTGGAGCCACTTGGTGATGCATGTTATTGGACTTAATAGCTCTATACATTGGGTCAACTATAAGGATACTATTACCTTGCTGGTGGCATCCTCCATGACTATGTATTTTTTCATTGATGATAGTAATCTTGAAGTTGAGATGGCATTTCACTTTGATAGTACTATTGCTATTGGAACTATTGCTAATAGTTTCCTTGAGAATAAGATAACTTTCTAGGTGATTATTTCTTAACAATCCTTGGATTTAAGGAATAAAACCTAGATTTTTATAAGTATGATAGAATTAAACAACATTAATTGGGATGATCATATTTATAAATGTCATATCTTTCATTATCTATGTGTGAATTTACAACTTTTTCTACTACTGTAACCTTACCTTTCCAATTATGATAGACCATTTCCACATCCTTCTTCCTTCTATTACTCTTGTCCTTGTTCTCTTATTATATTTTTTCCTCTATGGTTTTAAGTTCCATTTAGAATTTTGCATCTAGAAAATCCCACATATTATACACCTTGGTTGATATTTTAGTAATAGAGTGTTGAATTAGCAAGGTCTTTCTCTATGTGACCTTCTCTAATCATGCCTCCTCCTCTTGGTCATAGAGATATACCTCCATTTTGAAAATGAAGGAATCTCTGTTATACTCCTCTACACATTCTCTTTTCTTTAAATACTTTTATTTCTTTGGTATCTGATCAATAAAATTTTATATCCAATGATCTGTCATTTCTAATAATTTTCCATAGGTGTAGGCCCCAATAGTCTCTTTATTTTTATTTATGACTTCATTTGTGATATGGTGAAGCTACTTACTTTGAGAGAAATCATGGCCTTGACATTAGTGTAGAAATGAATAGTACCTATCCAAGGATACATTAAGAGATTTATAATTATCTTATTTTCACCATTGCATCTATTTCCTCAAATTGAACACCCTAGAATATGTTTAATACTTGTCATTGAACAACTCTAGCATCATACTTCATCTATGAATAGATTTCAATTCCATGAATTGACACTAAATTTCAAATTATTTTATGAGTATCCTTGAGATTAACTTAAGCTTATGCTAGTTATTTTCTATATTTTGTGAAGTACAAACATCATGTAAGGCTTGCAAATGATATTATAAATTAACATTATAAACTCCCTCAAATCAAGAAATATTATTCATGTATGAAATTTTGATTCGACTATCCCTTTAATGCCCATTGGGAATGTAATTTGCCTTATAGATGTTAATCATGATTATTATAGTAAGAAGTAATTTACCATAATCATCTTGTTCATCCTGCCCTCTTTCATGACCATATCTAATATGATTTGGCTTGCTATAGCTTCTTTCTTAATGATGCTACTCTTCTTATTGTTGTTTATTTTCCATTCTCCCATCTCTATCATGGAGTCTTTTGTCATCTCTACCTTATCTTTGATTATTTCCCATTCATTCTAAATCACATCCTTGCTTGTTAGAGCTAGATGATGAAGATGATGTTAAGGATGGAGGGCTAGGAGAGTTATGCCAACTTTTTCTTCTTCTATAGTTTCTTTCACTTGATTGATGACTAGGAGGCCTTGGCATTGATGTCCCCTAGTTATAGGTATAGCTCTTCCCTTGCCTCGATTGCTTTCCAAAGTTCAATATAGCCATTGATGAATCATGTTATTTCTACATAAGAGAGGAGGACCTTGACATTGAGATTGTCTTGATGGATATTAGCTATTCTTCTTTTTTGACTATGATGTTAGTGTAATCAGAACCTTTTTACCCTTGGAGGCTTCATGACATGTCTTCATGAGTTTTCCTTCTCAATGTTCGTCCTTTGTAGGTTAATAATCCCTGAAGAGGTGATCTATTACTTGGTACTTTGAGGCTATTCAATCCCTAGCTTTATTAGTGCTATCATAAACATTGAGGGAATGGCATGGTTAAGTTGCAATATAATTTTTTCCTCTAGGTCTCTCTACCATATCTTTTCATCCTAGTAAAGGATGAAAGTGAAGTTTAAATAGTAGGAATATAGATGGATGTAGATAACCTAAAGTTATTGAGGTACTTCATATGCATTTCTCCTTGTTTTGTTATATTTCTTTGTAAATTATAAATAGGTGAGGAATCAACACTATTAGAAGAATACATATTTTAGTTTTCTCTTATTATTTTGAATAAAATGTTATTATCTTTTATAATAATGGTTTGTTATGTTTCTACAATGATTTTGTATGATTTAATTATCTAAAATAGTTAGAACACAACAAATGCATCCCCATCAATAGTGTTCATCATGAGTAGTAAGTGTTCCCTATCTTCAACCATATTAATCACAAGGGTGTACATGTGATGTAGCCAAATTTCATGGAATCTCCAAGTGGTTGGTATCCTAGGTAATTAGGCATGACGTGGCTGATCATTGTCTTCCCAATTATCACTTAACTATTATTGTGGCATAAGATGTTTATGTTTTTTTCATTATTTTTTATTATTAAAATATCAAAATGATGGTGTGAATAAAATATTAATTTCTAACTATCTTATATAACTAAGAGTAACCTAAACTATACTAAGCATAGAACATCTGTTCCCACTTTTTGTACCCATCCTAAACTCATACTAACATTGTTGGAATGCCTAGTGTTTACTTTTGGTCATGCTAAGTATCCACTAGTGGGATTATCAAGCGTTAATATAAAATGTTTGAAGTGATCATACTCTTATTTTTATGGAATAAAATATTAATTTTCAAGTTTAGAAGAGTAAATTACATCCAAAGTAAAGTGCTTAAAAATAAACTAAGTACTATTCCAACTTTTGCAATGGAAGGAGTTAATCCTGATTTTATTTTCATCATGCAAATATGTCTAGGCACAATATGCATTTGAATAAAACATCATTCAATAAAATTAGTTCATGCTATGAGAACTTAGAGATAATTTTAGCAAAGTTCCATGAAAGAAAATTTCAAGAAATATAAATGGTGCATGCATTTATATAGGCATCAAATGAATTAGTATTAATGAATATGCACCAATGCATCCAATGATGCATCGATGGGATTGCATTAATGGACATGCATCAATGTGGTTGAATACCTCAAACTTCATCAGGTATTAATCACAACTCATGATTAAGTTATGGTTATTCAATATTATGAACCATGACCCATGATTACCTTATGGTGAATATTGTAAATAAGATAATTTTACCATAAATTATAGTATGGTCATAATAAGCTTCAAGACCCTAATTTTCTAGATTTTTCAAGAGCACGACTTATGGTCATGCCATGGTATTCTTAGAATAAAATATTTATCTATTTATATGGATTCCATTAGTCATGCTATAATTCAACAACTAGTGATCACTCAAATTCGTCATATCATGAAATCTGATTATTAAAAATTGATGCTTTAAATAGTTTTAATGTTGAGACATAAATAATCTTGATCCATTATCTTCAAAAAAACTAGTTCTTTCTTTATGATGAGATGCAAGTACTTTCTCGTGTTATCTTATCTTCAATACCTCTATACACTTGTTAAGATGTTTAGTCTTGTTGATGATTAAAGTTAACATGATTGGGCTTTATGTTTTCCTCTTTCATTTCTTGTTTTAGACTTAGTATTTTATGCCTATGTGCATTAATTTTTTATGATGAACATGCTTATTAGATAATTGAATGATTGTTATATTATCATAAGGGAGTTTGATTGGAAGATTAATATGGAATTCTAGATTTATCATGAGTTTCTTAAGTTAAAGAATATGTCCAATGTACTTAATCATTACCATAAATTCAAATTCACAGGTTGAGAGGCTAATTAAAGGTTCTTCTTTAATTTCCAATATTTTACATTACCTTCATGCTATGTTATGGCTCTAGATGTGAATCTTTTATATTATGATCTTCTTTTCAATAGCATCTAAATATGTATAAAATTATCCATTTTGTCACATTCCAATTCCTCAATGAAGCCATTCCATAACAAAGATGGTGTTTATTCATAAGAAATGATGTAATTATTATAATAAGATAAGAAAGGACAAGTTGTAATAAGACTTGAAAGGAAAATTAATAATTAGGAGCATGTCGTTTGACATGATCTTTGGGTATTTGACCTAAGCTATTTATACTTGGGAATTAGAGGTTGTACCAACATGGAGTTGTGGAGTTAATAAAGATGAGTAATAGCTACTAGATAAAGTGGAATAGGAAGATGACTAGCCATTCCTTTTAGCTAGTTACAAGCATAACTATTGTAGTAGTGTTAGATTACCTCTAAGGAATAGATCGTAAAGAAAGATAACCCTAAGGAATCCTTAAACCATAACCTATAAATAGTATTTTCATATTGATAAAGCATTTATTTCATTTTCTTGTAAAAATTTTCTTTCATACTCTTTACACATAATGTCAAATGTTACATATATTTGATGTTTTCCAAAATACATGAGAATGAGATATCACAATTGGTATAAAACAATAATGATCTAATACTAATTAGAATAATAGACTAACTACAATCCAATGATGAACCATGAGATATGATCCAAGAAAAATGACAAGCCATTACCAAATGTGCATCATGTTTAAGATAACTAATGCAACCAATAATATGCCTTCCTAACAACTTTGAAGAGCTATGATCATATACCAAAAAGGTATATCAACTACAAGAAACTCTAGTAAGACAAGAATAACATCAATCTAGCATACTCTTATCAATATCTTATTAATATATATTTTCATTTTATTGCTTAAAATTATTTTTATGTCTCTAGTACGAGGCTAGTAAATCATAGTTAAGGGTTTTAAAGATGTTATCATGCTATGGAACTTGCTTTCTTAAACTTTCAAATAGTAAGAACTTGATATTATATATCCTTATCTAGGGCCTAAACATCAACAAATTTAGAAAGCAAATCTATGCATAAGATCTCATTACCCCTATTTAACTAATAATAGTCATTATCAACAAATTCATAGAGAATCAACACTTGATGGCTAATGATATAATGTTCTACAATACTAATATTCCCCATTGTATCTTGTTAATATATAAACATGATGCAAGTGTAGGCCTACATCATACTTGTACTAAAATTATAATGATATATAGATTAAATGTTTGTTCCAAAGTCAACTTATTATTTGTAATCAAACATAGGTCACGTAGAAGCCCCATGTCCTTCGTACATTGGTGTATTAAGGTCCAATTTAGAAAAAAAAGCTATTTTAATCTTTTAAAATTATGAAAATTTAACTTAGTTTTTGATCACCAAAACCTTGTCCAATGCATAGTGCTTGATAAGATTATTTCAATGATACCAATTCATCCTAATAAAACTCATGATTTAGGAGATATTTTCATATAAGTTTTCTCACAGATAATGCTTAAATAAAATTAAAATTTTAAAATTTTTATAAATTTAAAATTTAATAATATTACAAAATTTTGAGACATGGAATAAAAACCATGACCTCATCGCTACTAAATCTAACTCTTTAACTTCATTTCGCTAGCCACCAAGTCATTGCTCCTAGTTGTGATAAAAAAGACAAAGATGCTATATTTATTTTTATAATAATAGTTGAATTTTTTTAAATACTTAATAAATAATATATATATATATATATACTTACTTACAAAAAACATTTTGATCCTAATCCAAAGGAGTTGGAGCTAGGCTTCATTGGTAGTTGACAAGGACTATGTATTGTTGACCTTACCATGTCGTAACATTCTAGGATCACATAGTGAGGCTTGGATATGGCATAAGACCATACTCTAATTCATAAGAAAATTGTACTCACAATAGCTAAGCTACAACTAGATGACCTCTACTTCCCTCATCACCTTCATTCTCTCGTAGTGATCCTAACTATCATGATGTGCTCCTTACATCATTCTTTCCCTTTATGCACTCTTGATCATGTGCCATTTTTCCCTATCCATCATAGCCTTGTGCTCCACTGTCCTAATTCACTACTATCATAATAGTCCTATGATCCTATGAAATACTGAAATGGGATGTCATGGCAAACATCAAATATACATTATATTAGACATTATGTCTAAGAACATAATATTCCAAACATCAAATATATATAGCATTCAACATTATGCCTATAGAAAATAACAAGGAAAATGTCGAAAGAAAAAGAGAAGAATGCTTTATTTATGTAGAATAGTGTATCTAGATCATGCTCTAAGAGGATTTATTGGGATTTTCTTCCTTTAACATCTATCTCTTAGAGGCAATTGGGCTCTACCACCATGATTAGGTCTATAATTAGCTAGAATGGCTAGCTAGTCCTCTTCCTATCCTACTTCACCTAGCTCTTGTTACTCACCTTTACTAACTCCAAAACTCCATGATGGCATGACCTCTAAGCCTAATTATAAATTCCTTAGGTCAAACCCCAAAAGGTCACCTCAAAAGACACATCTATTATTACAACATGCCCTTTTGGATCTTAGTCACAACTTCCCTTTTGGGTCTTGTTACGATAATGATAATACTTGTTATGAAGAGGCATCATCTTTGTTATGCAGTGGCACCATTTGGGAATGGGAATGTTAGCATATACTCTCCTTAGGTTTCATTTGTCATCAAATGAGTTGACATTCACTATCGTTTTCCCGCGAAAATGCTCCTTTTTATGATCCTCTACATTAATAATATGCTTTCTCCTTTGGGCTTGAAGTTGTTTCTTGTTTATTCTACAATATATATATATATGGGAAGAATATATATATAGGTATTAAATATTATTTTATTAATACTTACATCATTTTCTAAGATAATGACAAGAGATGAATTAGGAATACACCAACAACTAGTCACCAATCCTAACCAAGGTCACATAAAGTACAACTCATATTTGGTTATCTTAAGTGAAGGTAGGGCAAATCGTTATTCCCAACTTGCATTACCTTGGATATTTACTTATCTAATTATAATATAAATTAAATAATAAAGAAAATTATAAAAATCATAAATAAAAGTAATGTTAAGATACTTCTTGATCTTGATCAACCTTAGGAATTTATGGAAGTATTTTTAGTTCTACCATAAGTATTATATGAATAGATGGCCTTGTTCGGGATGGAAGGGCTTGATCTTGCATCTTCTCAGCTTCTTCTTTAGAAATTATCTCTAGTAATTGCTAACTTGAAAGAATTGGACATCATACTAGATATAATCTAGAGTTTCAATGATGAATGATGTTGATCGATCTTCATTAATCATGATAGAGTAATTACTAAACTATGATTATTGATGAGTACTATCCATCAACATCCTCTATTTCTAAGTTCTAGAATCTAATTTATCTATTGAAGATTTGATGTAAGCAGAATATGAACTGGCCAATGAAATTGTATGTTAAATTTATGGGAACATCTTCTTCAAATTAGATTCATCTTTCAATGATTCCTTTACACATCCATGTTTTAAGAATTGATAAACACTACTTAGGAATAACTTATTCTTCAAATTTTCCTCTATTTTCTTAATCAACTATGCTCCTTAACATAATCTAACATATGAACATGTTGATTTAGCAATTAAATGTATGTTAACTACACATATGCATCTTCCTAAAAAATGGATTTTTAGAATTACTACTACAACTATGTGACTTTTCTAGAACCTTGATCGTTATTTCTTTCCCATGATTTGAAGTTCTATAGTTTTAAAAATCATATCTTCTAAACTTCATTCAAATCTTTATACTAATTCAAACTTGGCTTCTTTATAAAAGATTGCACAACTATCCATGTTATGATTTCCATAATAGGATAATTATTGTGGGTCAAAAGAACTTCCACAAGAACATTTTTTGTTATAAATACCTTTGTATTCCATTTTTCCCAAGTCCAATTGGAATTGGTATAGAAATTCCCATAGTAAGAATTCTTGTAAGTGTAAAACATCAACATCCAAATCTAGTAACTATGCTAAGATGCATGGGTATCAATACTCATGCTAATCCAAGGCCCATGGTGGACATAGGGAATTTTGTCTCTCACTAGCTAGGGATCTTATAGGAATGTTGTATGTTGCAACTTTCATTCTCATTCTTGGATTCTCTTCTAGGCCATTACACTTTAGGGGTATCATACACCTTGTCACAATAAGATTATGAATATCCATGTTGTTGTGCTATATGATTTAATTGCAATATGAATTGATATACATCTTCTTGACATTCACCAATAGATTGATCAACTGATTATCAAACTAATCTTGTTAGTAATAACTACCTACATTACCTAGACTTTGTAGTGATCTTTCTTTCTACCCCCATTACAATGATGACTCTAGAAATGTAACTAATGATAAACTAGAGGTTAGAAAGCTAGGACTATCTACAAAGGTTAAGGACAAAATCTCAAGGTTCAAAATGCTAAATTTACTAGCCCCAATAATTAAATTTTTAGGAATTATTACTTAGTCTAACTTATAGATTCTTAAGGCTTAACATAAGATATCATCAAATTTTTGGGTATCTAGATGACAAATTTAACCTCACCATTGAGTTTAGAGGGTTGAAAAATGTAGGAAATGACTCTTTATTGGTACAAAAAGGCATCTAAAATAATAAGTTATGGCTTTTGAGGTCTAGAACCTTTAGCATGGAAAATGAGACTTCCTGAGATGTCATCAATCCTAGTACTACTCCAAAAGGAGCATGCTTAATTATAGAATTTTTATCTATTTTGTTGCCAAAACATCAATTTTAATTTCTTTTGAAATTTTTCAACCTTTGAATATTTTATTTTTTTCTACCCAAATGTCAATTTAAAAAAAAAATTCATTATTTGATAGTTTTAAAATTTTTCATCAATTTTGAATTTTTTCATTAGTTAAAAAAACCATTTTTCCATCACTAGAAGGTGACATTTTTTGGCACCAATAGTGTTTGTGAATACTAGAAAAAGTGACTTTTTCTAGCATTGGTAGTGTTAATAGGTGTCAAAGGAGGTAACTTTTTTTAATGTCAATATTGTTTGCAGGTGCTAGATGAGGTGACTTTTCCTAGTGTTGGTGGTGTTTGTGAGTGCTAGAGGAGGTGAATTTTCATAGCATTCACAATGTCCATAGACATTAGATTAGAGGATGCAACTTTTTCTAGTGTCAATTGTGTTCATAGGTGCTGGAGGAGGTGACTTTTCTTAGTGTTGGTAGTGTTTGGAAGTGCCAAAGGAGGCATGTTTTCTTAGTATCAATGGTGTCTACAAGCACCATAGGAGGTGAATTGTCTGAATGTTGGTAGTGTCTATGGATGTCAAAGGAGGTGACTTTTCTTGGTGTAAGTAGTATCCGTGGGCACCGAAGCAGGTGATTTTTCCTATCATTGAAAAAAAGTAGCACTAGTAACAAGGGTGGTGTAGAAGGTTTTGGTGGCAGCAAGGGTGATAGATTACAATGGTGCAATAGATAGGATAGTGACAAGACATGGTGTGGCATCAAGAGATGGCATGCATGATAGAGTAGATAGTGAGGCACAGGCACTGGGTGTAGTGTGGGCCTTGTAAGCTAGCTCATTAGCATGGCACATGAGAGCCAACATGTCAGTGCTATCTTTGAGTGCTAATGCATTAGTGCAACCATGAAAATTTTTGGATTGTGCACCCCACCCTACACCTTCCCTTTTGTTCAAACTTTCATCAACATTGAGATTTTTACTAATTTTGGCACTTAAAGCATTATGACAACCTTACTCTCATGCATCCACACTAGGTATACCATGCCTAGCATGGAAAAATGTTTATCATTTACATGTTCATTAGAATTAAAAATATTTTTCTATTTTTAGTAACCTACACTTACCTTTTTCAACCCTAATTTTCCAAATTTGGACAAAACATGAGCATGGTTAAGTACCATGGATTTCCATGTTCGGGAAATAGTGCCTAGTCTGGAAGAAAGGGATAACACTCACTCCTACCTACCAACATTCATATAACATAATTTTAACCCCAAAGTGGATTCCACATGACCTAGAACCCCTCCAAATATCTCCAGCAACCTCAAAACCTCACCAAACTAGTTGAAACTAGTCAAAACCTAGGATTTGGTGTCTTCCATGTTGAGCCTTTCATCTTCAATGTTGAAAGATGGGAGGAAGCCAAAATAACCAAAATTAATGATCTAATGACCATTTGCTAATGCCTAAGAACTAAGCCTTCCACCCTTATCATGGAAAAAATGGAAAATCTTGAAAACTCCCTCATATCCCCCAAAACAACTAGATGTTGACCCTAAGCACTAATGGCGAACACCAGCAACCTTGCGAGCATTCATGCATAGCTAGATCAACCAAGAATGATAAAAAAAGCTTTCCTCCCAATTTTCCACACTGATCATGGAAGACCTAGCATTAAAATATGGGGGGAGGCCTAAAAGATTCCTTATGACCCTTGGAATAGTCAATTTTCAACGTTAGATGGCAGTAGTTGACATTGGTAAGCTTGTGAATCACATACATGCTTGAAAGTTGTCAAAATTGACAAAAAATATTTGTCCCCATTTTTCCACACTAGGCATGGAATCCCCAATGTGGAAAAAGGAGGGAAAGTTCAAAAAATACCTTAAAAACCTTGAAAAAAAAAATTTGACATTAGATGTTAGTAATCAATGCTGACAACCTACGAAGTCTACATATATGCTTGAAAATGATCAAAAGTGATCAAAAATATTTCCCCCATTTTCCCATGTTCAATATTTTAGCCCCAACATGAAAAAATGGGGGAAATTCCAAAGAATACCTTATCAACCTTGAAACAATGAAATTTTAACATCAAGTAGCAATAGTCATCGCCAACAATATTAAAAGCCCACATGCACGACCAAAAGTGATCATAAAGTGTCAAAAACCTTATTTCCCAATTTTTCACACTAGGAATAGAAGGCCAAACATGGTAAAAGTGGGGGAAGTTAAAAAACCACTTAAAAAAACTTTAAACTAACCAATTTTGACTCCAAACCTCAATCCTCACTCATGGTAGCACTAGAGGCTAACATGCATGATCAGTTAAAGTTAAAATTAGGCTAGCTCTACATTTTATGCTATCTTCATGCTAGGAATTCACCCCTCCATGTTTCTTAGCATGGAAATTAAGGTGGAAAAATGACATCAAACAACCTTTCATGCACTCTATCACCTTGTCGACATCATTTGGAGCCTTCAAACTTCAAGGAACTAATTTCAAAAGGTCAAAAATTCATTTCCCCCTATTTTCCCTACTGTACTCTTCATTCGTATCATGGAAAGAAGGGGGTAAGTCCACAAAACACTTAGAAATACTCAAAGTTATCAAAATTTGATACCAAACCCTAGTCCTCAACCCAAATAGCCTTGGAGGTTAACATGAAAAGTCAATTGAGGTTAAAATTGGTCAAAAATCCATTCCCCTTAGTTTTCCATGCTAATCTCTACATCTCTAGCATGGAAGAAACATGGAAGCCAAAAAACCACTTAGTAATGCTCAAAACTATCAAATTTTGACATGGATCCATAGCCCTTAACCCTAGAATCCCCAGGAGCTAACATACACATTTAATTGTGACTTGAATTGGACTAAATCTAAGATTCTTGCCTCTTTCATGCTAGAGTAACTCTTCCAACATGCAAATAAGTGGGGGAAATTTCTTTTCCACTTTTAAAGGAAATATAACACTCAAGAAAGCCAAAGATCTTTCCTAAAGATGCCTAGGACCTCATAGCCTCAATATTTCACTTATTTAACCTCATTTCAACCTCCAAAACGTATTCCCCACATTCTTTCATGTTGGAGTAACTCCCTTATCATGGAAATAGGAGGAAAGACCGTAAGTACCCATAAAGAGCCTTCAAACATGCCTAAAATTGGCCATAAACTTGCAGAATCAAAGTTTGTAGCCCTACGGGCCTAGAAACCCAGTCAATGTGCTTCAAAATGTCCTTGAATTAATCAAATAAGTGTCCCCTTATTTTTCCATATTTTGGATACTATGCCCATTGTGGAAAAATAGGAGAAAGTCATTTCAACATCTATTGACCCCCAAAATGGCCTTAACATACCTAAAAATGAAGTTGGGAGATGCATAAGTTTTAGATCTAGACTCTAGCCACTTTTTTGACCATGTTTGACCTTAGGTTTTCTTGAATTTTGATTCTACATGTTGAACCTCCCTCTTTTCAATGTTGGCCAGTGTGGAAATAAGGAGGGAAGGCTTCAAAACTTGCTTTTTGGCCATTACATACCTTTAGGAAGCCTTATTTTGATGGATCTTACCCTATGCTACCTTGGGAAGGTCCCATAACCTAGATTATAAGAATGTCAAAACCTATTTTCCTTAGTTTGTGCTCTAAGGGTCCCTATTTCCATGTTGAGCCCAACTTTGAAGCCTCAAAACACTTTGTTTTTAGGTCTAAATGGCCTAGAAATAACCCTAATTGATGATTGAACACACCTAATAGCCTTGTAGCTTCAAAACATGGCTTGCTAAGGCCTATAAAATGGCAAAAACATAATCATTTTTTACTTATATTATTCAAAATTTATCATACATAACCTATTTTTCTTGAGTTTTTCCTTATTATCTAATGTTTTGACTTGTTTTGAGACTTATGTTTCCTTAATGACTTGATTGACCTTCTATAGCATCTATATAGCCTTATATGTCCTTTGTTTGTTTTATTACAGTTCTAGTTTTCTTTTTTTGGTCTTTAAATGATATCAAATAGTGGGGTTTGACCTTTTATAACCACCATTTGATAACATATGACCATGGCTCATTAACTATAAGCTGGCATCATAGCTTGCTAAGGCCTAAAACTGGCAAAATTGTGATCTTTATTGATCATTGGTAGCCTTACTCCTTATATTTCCCTTTGTTTGACCTATATGTGACATTTGTTCACTTCTATTCCACTTTTTTGAATTAACCTTACAACCTTGAATGGCCTTGATTGCATTAGATTTGCATATGTTTTATGACATTTTAATATTATTTATTCACTTTTACCAAGGTTCCACTGAATATGATTTTGTTGATATGAAAGATTAAAGTATGAGTACTTGGAAGCAAATCAGTTTGCCTTTGTATCTACATGGACCTCATGATGATATTAAATGGTGTATCAACTCTGGTTGCCTAGATCTTGAGCCTAAGAGTCTTGTAGACCACATAAACTCATTAGAGAAACCTCTAGAATGATTTGAAAACCTAGTCAAAACCCTTAACTTAATAGTGTAAGACATAACTGAAGACCCTCTAGTTGAGGTTCTTGTCAAAACCCACAATGGTAAGGACAAAACCCTTAAACTAAGTTCCTCACTAGAGCCTCAACGTGTCCAATACATTACTAAAGTCTTACAAAATAACATTAAGAAAATTTCCAAATCATATGAAGATATAATAGGCCTAGACACATGTCTAGTCTAGCACAACATCATATTGGACCCTAGCATTATATTAGTTAAGAAAAAATCATGCAAGATTAGACCTGATTTGGCCTTGGCAATTCACGATGAAATCTCAAAGCTCTAATAAGTAGGTTTCATTAGGGTTGTTGATTATGCAAAATGGGTATCCAACATAGTGGCAATTAATAAGAGAAATTGGAGGATCTATATTTGCATTTATTTTCAAGACATAAATAAAGCAACTATCAAGGAAGACTTTTCTTTGCCTAGTATTGATCAACTTATTGATGCTACAGGTGAACATGCCTTACTATCCTTTATGGATGGATTTTCAGGATATAACCAAATTAGGTTCAACACAAAGCATCAGCTTAGCATGACCTTTATGATCCCATGGGGTACTTTTTGTTATATCTTGATGTCCTTTGGCCTTAAGAATGCTAGAGCAACATACTAAAGAGTCATGAGCTATATCTTTAGTGATTACATGTTAGGTTTACTTAATGATTACATAGATGACATTGCCATAAAGTCTAAGATAGTTGATGACCATGCTAAGGACCTAGATCTTGTGCTTAAACGATGCCTCAAATATGAGCTTAGGATCAATCCTAAGAAGTTTGTCATTAGTGTTAAGACAAGTAAGATACTTGGCTTTGTAGCCTCTAAAGCAAGGATACACATAGATTTCAATAAGGTTAAGGCCATATCCAAATTGGTAGCACCAACCAACCTTAAGGAGCATCAGGGATTACAAGATAGATTATAGTTTATTTGTAGGTTTATTAGTAGGCTTATGAATAAGTTACAACCTATGCAACAGTTAAGAAAGGAGCTTACTATGAGTGGATGAATCAATGCCAAGAAGCCTTTGAAAACCTTAAGCAAGAGTTAACATAACTACCAACATTCTATCCTCCACAAGAGGGTAAACCATTTTACATTTATCTCACCATCTCTAATACATCCATTAGCTCTTTACTCTCTCAAAAACATGATGACAAAGCAAAAATGCCTGTATGCTACCTTAGCCATGCATTAGTAGCCCACAAGATCCAATATACTGAAGTGGAGAAGTAATGTCTAGTTATGACATCCCATTTCTAGATGTCATAAAAATACGAATTCTTAATTCACCATTTTCTTAGATAATATATTAAAAACATTATAAATACTTAATAAATGAATTAACTAGAAAATAAATAATTGGTACTAAATAATAAAATAAGGAAAAAGAAAAAAAATTTATTAATACAAGAGAGTATAATAATGCCCTTTAGGTTGTCTTCCTATGTTAGTTAAGCCTTAAAGGAAATTTGGCACTACCATCATAGTTAGGGTATCCTACCAAAGGGGTGATCAGTCTCTTTTTGTCCTACTTCACCCAGCTCCCATTACTTGCCTTTCTCGGATTTGCAACTCCATGCCCAACATGACCTCTAACCCCAGAGTTAAATGACATAGGTCAAACCCCTTTCCAAGGGATACATGAATAATTGTAACTCCTCATAACGAGGTGCCCCTTCATTCGAAGGTTAATTACATTGTTTACAATTGTTACCATCCTTAACAAGGGATGGGACATTATAGTCTACCCCCCTTAAGCATCTAGCTTGTCCTTGAGCTCTTCTTCTATATCCAACTGCTTAGTTGCTGCTTCATCATTATGCAACTCAACTTCAATTCCTTTATTTCCTCATTATCATATATACAAATAAAAGATCAAAAATTATAAAACATAATTTATTATAGCTATAATAAATAAAATTTATCATTTAATATCATGATGCTCAAAAATTTAAGGATAAGTATTTAAAATAAACTCCATGTTTTCCCAGTTCTGTTGATCACAATTTGACCATTGAACAAGTACTTCACTAATATTTTTATTTCATAATTTCTTGGTTCATTGGTCCTTAATACAAATTGGTTTAACTTCAAAGCTAGTGTTGGATCATAATGGTAAAGTATTCTAATCTAACACATATGGTACATCATTTTCATGAAATTTCTTTAGCAAACTCACATGAAAAACTGGATGAATTTTTAAGGTTTCTGGAAGATTCAATTGATATGCTACTTTACCAATTCTTTCAAAAATTTCAAAAGGTCCACAAAACCTAGGTGCTAATTTAGTATATTTTCCTAGTTTAAGAAACCTTCTGGTAGGTTTTACTCTTAGTAATACTTGACCTCCTACTTGGAATTCTTTTTTAAGTCAATGTTGATCTACATATCCCTTATATTTATCTTGGGTAGCTTGTAAATTTTGTTTAACTTTTGGGACAATGTTTTCCACTATTTTCATCTTTTCTTCCTTCCATTCTATTCTTAAGGTTGGATCTACCCAGGTTAATGGCATACAATAATTACATCCATATACTACTTCAAATGGTGTTCAATGTATGGAACCTTGATAATTATTATTACATGAAAATTCTGCCACATGAAAATAATTCTCCCATGTTTTTTGTCTACTTCAAACATAACTTTGTAGAACATCTTCTAATATTCTATTCATACATTCAATTTGTCCATTAGTTTCAGGATGATAGGTTGTGCTAAATTTCAACTAGGTTCCAAGTTCTCTAAAGAAAGGTTTCCAAAATTTGGATATGAACTTGGAATGTCTGTCTGAAGTGATAGATTTTGGACAACCATGTAATCAAAATAATTTAAATATGAATTTTTGGACTACTTCTTCTATTGTGTTCATAATATTTCAAAGCTATAACATGTGCCATCTTTGATAGGTGATCAACCACTAAAAAAATTGAGTCATTTCCATTTTTAGTTATTGTTAATCCCACAATGAAATCCATAGTGATATCTTCCCATTTCTAGGTTCGGACTTCCAAAGGTTGTAATAATCCACTAGGTTTCCTATATTCAGCTTTTATTCTTTGGCATGTTGGACAATTTTTAATTTATGAAGACACATCATTCTTCATTCCAGCATAAAAATAAGATTTCAAAATTATCATATAGGTCTTAATATAACTTGGGTGGTCTATGTATGGTACTTCATGTGCTTCACACAATAGCCTTAGTCTTCAATTTCCTTCTAGTATGCATACTCTTTGTCCTTTCATCAATAAATTACTAGAAGTAAGTTGATACGAAGGCTCATAGGATATATTGGTTAAAATATTTTTTAAATAAGGGTCTTCTTTTATTTGTTCCTTGATTTCTTCTTCAATAGGGGTTGTTACCACACCTATCATTAAGTTGCACATTCGACTAAGGGCATCAACTACCACATTTTTCTTACTAGGAATATATTTGATTTCAAAATCATACTCAGCCAATAATTATATCCATTGCCTTTGAAAAGTATTCAAAATAGGCTACCTTTGCAAATATTCTAAACTTTTATGATT
Organism: Gnetum montanum; assembly: GCA_015680685.1. Lineage (NCBI taxonomy): Eukaryota > Viridiplantae > Streptophyta > Gnetopsida > Gnetales > Gnetaceae > Gnetum > Gnetum montanum. The sequence goes on along the minus strand of MNCI01009868.1, from coordinate 138,674 downwards.
TGACTTTAGTACAAACCTTTTTTAGCAAAGATAATGTCTACAAAGTTTTAGAGCATGAACAATTGCTAGTAATTTTAAATCAAGGGTTGAGTAATTTACCTCAGCTCCTTATAATCTACAAGATTCATAACATACCACTTTATGTTCTTGTAAAAGAACTACATTGATTCCTATTCCATAGGCATACATGGATACTTCAAATGGTAATTCTTCATCGAGAATTCTCAAAATAGGTGTTATTGTAAATAGCATCTTTAATTTGAGAAAAGATTCCATGCTTTTTTCATCAAATTTAAATACATGTTTCTCCTACAAAAGGTCAGTCAATGGGGCTACCAACATAGAATAATATTTAATGAAATGTCAATAAAAATTGACTAAACCTAGGAAACAACGAATTACTATAATTGAAACATCGTGAAAATTGCGAGCCGGCCTCAGGCAAAGATTCGCAATTCAGGCAAGGGCGCATGTCAGAATTCCAGAAGGGAAAATAAGATAGAGCAACACCAAGAGGCGTGTAGCATCAAGTCCTCAACTTCTTGTGCAGATTCCTAATCTTCCTATGCTTTTTGAGCAGAGGTACAGAGAGCAGCGCCTTGGCAATTGTTGACAGCATCACCTTACGGTAGAAACAGGTCATAGTTCGCTTTGAGCACCGACGACAGGAGTAATCGTTCTGCTGGGGAAGACTCTATTGGTCAGAAATAGTTGATTGGTAGACGTCAGAGCTTGACCTTCCTTGCATCCTGGCTTTAGCCCACGAGGTAGATCGGACTTCTGTTTGGACAGTTTTCTTATTGTTTTGTGCTTGCTTTATGCCCAGTAATCGAGGTCTCCCCAGTGTAACGAGATATACAAAATATACATTTTCAAGTCAAAGCGTAGATCTTGAAACTACGTGTTTCTCTTATGTCAGCCTCCTCTTATCATGTTTAACGTTATCATCGTTGCAATTCATCTACATCGTTTTCCCCTCGTTTTTGCGATTCCTCGAATTAGATCGTTTCACGAGATATTCATCGATTTACTGATTAGTAAGTCCCTATCTGATCGAAAAGACTGTTCAGGGCACCGCGGATTCGTTTTTCCAGCATAGCCCTCACGCGGATCCATGGTTAGAACTGTGTACATGGAATTTGTTCGGTATTTTTCCAGCTGCCGACATTTTCCATCGTTACAGTTTTCTGGCGCTAGAAGGAGGGCCTCTTTGGTTCCGATCTGCCTTTTTCAGGTAGCCCTATTAGCGATCTATACCCAAAATCGTAAACGTAATACCTCCAGGGAAGCTTACGATAGATCGTGTGATGTAGATCGGTCTCAGCAACGATTCCTTTGGAATCCTACAGGGTAGAAAGCCTATTTGTGATCTTATTGCCATCCACTTTTTAGATCTGATTACCAGTCACTGTCAATCTCAGTAATCAATGGATTTCTTTTACATAACCACAACCGCCATGGTCCCTGCCGATTTGGGTGCCACAGTTGTGAACCCTATCGCGGTCGCCAGACCAGCTCCTAGCGCAACAGGATCTCAAAGGCCATTACGCCGATCATTGAGGCTTCAGGGAAAAGAGCCCATCTTCATGGTTATAACCCCTAAAGAATACAATTTTATATGTGTTAAGATCCAAGTGAAGCTGACTCTTAGGTGAGCCAAAGTTGAAGCGAAACGAAACTTTGAGGTGGTCCACTGAGGAGGTCATGATTTTAGGCCAACAGCTTACGACATCATCCCCTTGACCGAACACCAACATGAACTCATTACACAGTTGGTGATGGCCAAGGGACAGGTGGCACAAGCTATGGTGGAGCCCTAGCATGGGGAAGAGGAAGAGGATGAATTGGCAGCTCAGTCGGAACATTCGTTCCATACTCTGAGCCCCCAAATGTACATAAATCCCTTGTTTCATTTCAACGGAGAGGCCACTCCTCTTGACCCAACCATGACCGCACAGATGCATTTACCTACCATGTCGTAGGCCACCGCGCAGCCGTCTAGGCTGCAAGCACAAATACCGCATAATAACATGGGGGCAGTTTCGTCACCGCAGGTACTTAGCATTCCGGCAGTGGTCCCGGCGACCACTGTGCCCCATTTCATCTCTCAGATACAACCCCACAACATATCCATGATGCGCCCAGCGTAGACCTTATCGCTTTCGCCCCCTCCGACTCAACAGATCATCACAGCTGTTCAGCCACAAACATACATCCAACAGCCTGCCGCAGGTCAGTGGGCCAACCCGGCGGCTTAACATACCCAGTCTGTGGTCTATGCCATGCAAACCCCGGTTGCACCTGCAACGCAAGTTCCACAGGTGGTCCCGCAGTATATCTATCCCTATCCTGCACAACAGGCAGTGGCTAACTCCTCTTCCCAAACCAGTGGGTGGTGGTCTTCATAGGCCCCTCCACCTATAGGGATCCCCGCCCCACAAGCAACCAGTCAACCTCTCCCGTCGTTTCTGTTCCCTCGTGCCGCCCTCCCGGTCCAACCTCCTGTGCCTTCTACACAGACACCTCCGTCAACGGGTCTGGACCAAGCCTTCCAGCTTATACAGACTCTCACTGAGGAGGTTTAACACCTCAAAGCCGCTGGTTCTGATACTATTCAGATCATGGACTTTTACCAGGATGATCCGATTAGCCTAGCGGTCCCTATGCTATCGTTACTGCTAGGGATGTCTCTGCCTCATTTTTCCAAGTACAATGGGGAGGGAGATCCCAACGCTCACTTGGTCACGTTCAGGTCTGAGTCCTTGTTATTGCAACAGTGGCCACACATCATCATCCGAGTCTTTGCAATGTGCCTAACAGGGAAAGCTTTGGATTGGTACCGAGCCGTCCCACGCTCTTCCATCTCAACCTTGGAAGAGCTGCTGACCCAATTTGTGAACCGCTTCAAATACAACTTGAACCGGAAGTCACATTAGATCAGGTTATGGGTGTGAAACAAGACCCGCTCGAGCCCGTCCAAAGGTTTATACAATGTTGGAATGCCACCTTGAATGAGATCCACAAGCCGATCGCAGATTCGCATCTACTTGCTATATTCAAGGGAGTAGTCAATGAATTTATTAAGTCAAAATTGTATTATATTTTCCCCAACTCTCTACACCAAGCCTTCACTCAAACTAGAAGCATCCAAGATGCTGCGGAGGCCAGCAAAGACCCGGCGTATGTCACCTACAAGAACACACATAACAAGAGCAAAGACAAAGGGAAAGTAGCGACAACGACAGTAGCTGCAATGACTGAGAGTACAAAGACTAACAACAAGAAGGCACCCACAGCGCCTCCTGAAACCACGGCTGGTGCCAGCACGAACCAAGACACAACTACCCCTGAAGGGCCCCCCAGCCTAAGCCAAACTTTGAGCGTAAGGATCGCTCAAAATACACGGCATTACCTGTAAAGCATTCTGAACTGTTGAAACAACTGTTAGGGGTAGGGAACATTCAACCTAAGAAGGTGTCCAAGGAGGCTCTGAAGCGTCATAGACATCATTGTGAACTGCTGAAGAACCCTTCTCTAGCCTTACCTAACGAACCACCAGTTCCAAGATCTTTCAGGCTGGACCGTTTCTTTGACTACCACCAGCTGTGTGGTCACGATACGGATTTCTGTTGGGCGTTGAAAGATGACATTCAACGTATGCTGGACGATGGTTCACTCAAGTTAGACAGCAACAAACCGATGTGTCCAGAAAACCAAACATTGCACGTGTATAAGCACCCGTTGAATACAAACGATGATCCTTATACAATCACTGTGGTAAGTACGGACAGTGAGAGGAGGGAACCACCAAAACAGCCTTTTGTTTTGCGTGTCCCTGCCAGCTCAAAAAGGGGGCCAACCATCTCACTGGCAGCCAGTGGGTTCTTGAGGCCACCCTTCATTATACGGGCACCTTCTCGGATACACTCTCAGTCACGCAGCAATAGTCAAGCCATGGCCTCGTCCGCACCCACACCCAAGGCACCCTTCATTATCAGGGTGCTAAAACCACAGGCTGCTCCTCTCATGCAGGGGCAGACCTCCAATCAAATGCGTCAACCCTCACGTCCCAAACAAAAGGGAGAGGACACATTAGTTAACACAACGAAAGACCACTCTACGCTTGGCTTCCCTAAGCCTAGGCCCCTAGCCTCTGTGCCTTCACCTGTACCTCAGGGCCAGAATAAAGGTGCGGAAACACAACCGCCTTCTCTTGGCAAGAAAAAGAACAGCTCCCTGACTAACACCGTTCCACCTCGAGAAATTCATCTCTTGGGCCGAATGGAAGAAGACAAGGAGGAGAAACAACCTAGCCAGGAGAAGGACCTCCTCGACGCATTTACGCAAGTTAAACAGGCTCTCAAACAAAACGCTGAGCCTTTACGACCTGCTTATGACGTCTCAAGAACACCGTGAGGCTATGGTTCACATGCTGACATCCATATCAGTGGATGAAAGCTTGCCAGCAGAGGAGGAAGTGATACATGCTGTCATGTTTCTTTCCGAAGCTGAGCAACCTACGCCTTCCTCGCTGACCTTCCATGACGAGTCTATCAAAGACAATCCTGAGAAAGGTTAGGTGACAACTGAACCTATGTTTATCACTATCCGAGTCAGTCAATACCGGATCCGGAGAGTACACGTGGACAATGGCACAGCTACCAACGTCATTCCCTATTCCATTATGGATAGGTTGGGCCTGGTCGACCAGATCACGCCCATGACGACGACTTGCGTAAAATCGTTCAACGGGGCATGGGTTCAAGTTAAGGGGACGATGCATATTGAGTTTTTGGTGGGGGATCAATTCCCAACATAAGCCACTTTCTTAGTCATCGAGGAGATGCCAGGGTTCAACCTGATCTTGGGGAGGTCATGGTTAGCTCAGCTGAGGGCAGTTTCGTCACCAATACACCAAGAAATACACCTGTCCTATGCCGGAGGGGAGGTTGTGATATGTGGTGACAAAATCATCCCCAGGACCATCAATAACATTGAAGAAGAGCAAGGTTCAGAGATAGAAACGACTGATGATTAAACCTGTCTCCAAACCCCTCAACAAGCTGACAGCAACGATGATGGTCTGGCTTGGGCCGACCTACCATTTTCGGATGGCAACGTAGAGGAGTCAAACCATAAGTCTCCTCGCCCTTATGCGATGCTCAACATAAAGGCCATCAAGAGACAATTGCGTATCAACGGCTGAATGATGGTTCTTGCGTACATTATCATGTCTTAGTGAGTTATCATGGTTTCGACTTAGCAATTTTATTTCATGCATTTTCACCTTACTTTTGTTTTCAGTTCTTACGCTGGTCATTTATCTTCACACTGTTGTCTTTTTCATACGCATGGTATTCATGTTTCTTAATCACTTTAGCATAATTACGCAAAATACTGTACCAGTACCATTTACGCTTGCTGTATTACGCTATGGCCCACAACGTCCTTAAACTAGTTACGCAGAATTGTATACTATGACTCTTTACGCTTGATTACGCAGTCGGCCCGTAATGGCCTTAAACTAGTTACCCAGAATTAAGCATTATCATCATTTACGCTTTCTCTACATTACACATTCGGCCCGCAATGGCCCTAAACTAGTCTCTAGTTTTCGCAGAATCGTATGACGACCCGCGATGGCCTTAAACTAGCAATGGCCCACGCGTTATAGGTCAAAACACAAAAGAAAAAATATATATATAACTGACATCAGAAACATCCACCAGGTTTTATAACACATCTTTTTAGTCATTCCTAAAACAATGCTTCACTTCACCATCAATAAAACTATGCGTAAACTACAATTACGCATTTCCTCTACTCTCGCTATCACCAGTATCTCTCAAATCCGGATCCAGCCCTAGTGGATCGTCCTCCAGTGGGCCATCGGCTCTGGGAATCAATCTTTCGAGAAGAACTTCTTCTTCGTGAGGTCCTTGTTCTGGCACCGGGTCCACGGGGGGACGCTCTTCATCGCTGTGCTCCTTCTCTGCTTCTGCTGCTTCCTCTGCTAACTCCTCAGCTGGCTCGTCTTCCCTATCCTTAGCTGGTACCTAAATACAGTAAGCACATTAGCTACACAAGACTTAACATCATAATTAGAAAATCCAAACTAAGTCATGCATAAACCTACTTGCGACGACCCTGCTTCCGCAGCAAAGGGAAGCTTGTCGAGGCCAGCCCACAGGCGCTCCATAATCTCTTCCTCCATTAGATTTGGCCATACACCCTCTTCCAAGGTAGCTCCGGCCTTCACTTTCCCTTTCTCCACGCTGCTCCAGCGGGGTGGGTCTGGGAAGAAATTAGGGATTGTAGCCTGACCCCCAGGGAGAGTCATCACCCTTTCCGGGGACGCACTTACAGTCACCTGCTCCTCAAACTTCTTGAAGGCTTTGGAAGCTCCGATGATGTCAAGGAAGACTTCCAAGGACTGGGCCCTGACGGCAAGATCACGGTAGAGTTTCCGATAAGCAATGCTTTCCCTCTTATACAAATGCTTATGGTCCTTCTCCTTCTACCCCCACTCTTGTACGCTTGCACAATAATCCCTCCAGTCTTGGCTTTTCTGGGCTAGGAGTTCTATCTTCATCCGTTGTTCGACCAATGCCCAACTGGTCTGTACGCTATTTTTGATGGCGGTCCAATACCGGGAGTGGTCGACAACAGTGGTGCACCAGTCTTCATCCCCTATCGCCTGCGCCTGTAGGAAGTCACACCGTGATTTTAAGTCTTCGACCTCTTTGGACAGAGACTCAACCCTCTATTCTGACCTTTGCAACCTTTTCCATAGATTCTCATTTACGCCCCTCCTTTCCCATAAGGAGCGTGTCGAGCGTAACGCACATTTACGCAGTTCTTCATAAATGTGACGTGGCACGGCTGCTTCATTGGAGGGTAGCTCCACTATGTCCAGATCAATGGGCTCCATTGGATCCCATCGAAGGCAAGCTCCTAACAGAAACAACCATCAAACGTTGATGACATATTACCACTATGTGATAGCACAAACTTATTATGACCATAACGTACCAACTCCAGGTTCGACGCGCTCCAGGCGCTCAATCATGTCACTGACAACGCCTTTCATGAAGGTAAATTTGTTAGGGAAGTCTCTCCATGCTCTGCTCACAGCCACAGACGTGGACACCTCCTCTTCTCCTGTAGCGTAATCCAGTTAGAAAATTCATCTATTAATAAAATCCTGCAAACTCACTAACACATTCATTACCTCTACCGGTGATAGTGGCAACTTCGCCAACATCTTCCGTCCCCTTTCCCTCTTCATGCACTTGAGTCTGTGCGTCGCTAGTTCCAGTGGCCGGGGCCTCTTCATGTACTTGGTCCTGTGCACGGCTCCTGCTAACAGCTGGGGCCTCCTCACGTACCAAAGCCTATGCATGGCTCACACTAATAGCTGAGGCCTCTTCTTCCAAAATTGAGGCCCCCTCCCCACGACGTAATACTACTACCCCTGTTTCAGGGGTCAGCTACTCTGTAATTTTTACTAGCCATATCACAACACCTTAGCATATCATTCCACACTATCTAAACAAACATTGCGTAATACAATTCCTTCACGCTTACCAGGTGGAGGCTTACTCCGCTAAACTTTGACCGCCACAGTTTGACCTGCGTCACTCCTAGGGGCCTTGGCTATACGGAGCCTTTTACGCCGAGCTGTAGGTTCTACAATTTCTTCTGTCAGGCGTTTCCCTCACGAGGCATCGCCGGTGTAAGTAGGCATTATCCCGCCTACACTGTCGAGGCCTTGCACTTGGGGCGCCGCCAAACCCTTGGTCGTTATAGACAGCGACTCCCCGATCCCTTCCGGCGGATCCTGCCCACGAGTAGTGCTGAGGATGTGGGCAAACCAAGGTTTGGACAACTGGTCTCGGTCTTGCTGCACCCAGGCCCCATTCCTTTGGATGACCAGAAACTCAGCAAACTGCCGAAGGCAAGCTATGAAGAAGGCGTAATGCATGTTGAAACGAGACTCAAGCTTCTTGCGAAGCTTGATCATCTCATTACGTAGTCCCTTGGCAAAATAGCTTGCCCAATTGAACTGGGTTCCCTCCTCTAGAACCTCTCGCATAATACGGGTCTATTTTACAGAAAAGAACTTTCCCTGTGAGAGAGTTTTGGGGAAGGTCTGGGCCCGGAAAAGGGGATAAAGTGTCTTGACAACACCCATCTCGAATCTTTCGCAAGGAAACCCTTTAGTCTCCTTCGGGACCCTTACCCACTCCTTCAGCCAATCCTGGAAGGCAACGCTCCTCTTCGCCTTCTCACTTATGGGAGGACCGTCCGAGGGGATGCCAAATAGGTCCGCGAAGAGCTGAGCATCAATGTCAAAACTTACGCGTACGTTGTGTACGCGTGTGCAGAAACGCTCTGCCTTTTCATTGAAGGAGTTGACCAAGGTTAGCATTTCACTGGCGGGGACATCAAGAGTCGCAGCTAAAAATAGGTGCATTAGCCCTGCTGCTCGGATCTTGGAGGTCACCGTGACTGGGGCCGCCGAGTGGCTGAGCTAGCGCTGTGCATCCTTGATGTCGCCGTAGCGAAAGAGGACAGCGTTCGCCTCACGATCAGAAATTGTAAGGGTAATCTCCCTGGATTCCCTAACTGGACAGCGTGAAACACAAGTTGAACCAAAACACTATTACGCAATGTCTTTGGCAGTTCTCAAAAGCCTTAGCGTAGCGGGTGGGGTACTCACGCATGTTAAAGCCAATCTACCCAATAACACCAGCGCGCACATTGCTAGTTGAGGTAAACGCCTTTATCGCCGTTTCGGCCCATGACAACGCATCTCCATTTCTGACTAACCTGTTGTCATGGATAAAAAACCTATACCATACAACATCGGCTTATCTTACATTTTTGCACATAGCTTCTCTTACATTTCACACCGATAACAGACATATAACGACAACAACAAAAAATAGACAGTTAATAAAATTCACTTACCCGCCTGCGTAGTACACCATGCCTTGTGGGTTCTAGAAATAGGTCGAGACATGGCGAGCCACGAACAACATGTTATATGCATGATAACAACTGAATCGAGCCATTTCCCAGATCCAGTTTAAGCTCCTTAAGCCCCGGGTGCTAAGTTCTCTGTCTCGTCCGTCAAAAAGGCCAGAATCCCTTGCGCGGAACCCGCCAGCAGGTGCTCTAAAAGAGCACCGACGATATCGGCAGATAGGTCAGGCCACACAATAACGCTGTAGTTGCACAACAAGAACTGCAGAAACTCCAGCGCACCCCGTCGAAACCATATGGCCTTCCCTTGCAACCGCATGTGCGGGGGAGGGACATTGGGGACGATGGGGTTTACACAACACAAAACCCTAACAATTTCCAACACAATCAGAATGGGTTTTAGCCCAACGCTGTACAGAAAACCCAATACATACATTAACACCTATATTTACATTTGCATGACTAACACAGAAAACTCATAAATTACACCTAGCTATCCAGGCCGAAATCGCCCAAACCCTTGCAATAACGCAAGGTTCGTCCCTGACAACGGCGGTAGACGCAACCCCATCAAACCCTTGCATTAACCCGAGGTCCACAATTTCGAAATCCACATTCACGCAAAAGATACCACAAAAAGCAGACATTAAAAACAAACATAAGCATGTAGGGAATGACCTACCGGTTCAAAAGCGTAGGGTCACGAACATCGACCAGCGCCTGCGAAACGCCATCCAGATTTTCTTGTACTTCATCGATTTTGGCCAGTTTTGTGTTCTTCCTCTTGATTTTTGGTGCCATTGCAACAGCTTCAGAAATTTTCACCATCTAACACTCGCAAATCTTCGCAAAATCACACGCTCTGATCTTTTGCTCTTCCTTCGCTCAAAAACAGTTATGAATTCGAATTCACAATAGCCAACAGCTCGTCCTCATCAAAAAACCACTTACTTATATGCGAGGATCACCGACTTGATATCCGATTTAAGTGAGACTTTCCTGAAACGGAACTTGAAAATCAAGATATTAATGAGGCTGATATTGCACGCACCACTGTCCGAAATGATGTTAAACTACCACATCTTATCGCCTCGTAATCGGGTTGCATTGATTACAGCTTGTTTATAATATTTGAAATTCAATTAGCCTTCCACGTTCGGCGATATCACGTCACCTTTCTCCTAATCATTTACGCACTTGGCGGTTTTGCAGGGCAGACGACAAATGGACGCAACAGTTTCAGCACCCCTAACTTTGACAGGCCCATACAAGAAGGTAATTAGGCAGTTTGACTCCACGCTAGTAGATGTTAACCCCCCTTTAGAAGGCGTAACCATAGCTGCGTCGGAGACGTCCCCAGAGTGGCCAGAACAGTCGACACGCACGCTAGACCTAGAGGCTGGGGACATAACCGAAGGCCCCCTCAATGAGGTTCCTATCATTACGCATAAGGGTGATGCTAAAACGCTTAAAGTTAGTTCTTTATTAGACCAGAAAATGCACGATGCTATAAAATAGGTCCTGCAAGACAACATTACTATCTTTGTATGATCATACGAGGATATGCCTGGACTAGATCCCAGGATAATCCAGCATAACATCATCTTAGACCCGCAGATTAATGTAGTTAGGCAAAAGGCATGCAAAATCAAGCCAGAGATTGCGCTAGCCGTGCATGATGAAATCACCAAACTATACCAGGCTGGTTTCATCCGTGCGGTCGATTACTCGGACTGGGTATCTAACATTGTTGTCATCCCAAAGAAGACTGGAAGCATACGCATCTGCATAGACTTCCGGGATTTGAATAAGGCCATAATCAAAGATAACTTCCCGTTGCCGAGTATCAACCAGCTAGTGGATAGAACAGTTGGGCATGCGCTGTTTTCCTTCATGGATGGCTTTTGAGGTTATAACCAGATTCGCATTAACCCAGAACATTAATTGACAACAACGTTCATGATGCCTTGGGGCACCTTTTGCTACACTATGATGCTTTTTGGTCTAAAGAATGCCAGAGCAATGTATCAACGAGCCATGACATACATCTTCAGCGATTACCTCCTAGGAAGGCTGAATGATTATGTAGACAACATAGCTGTTAAGTATTTAAAGTCTAAGGATCATTCAGGGGACCTGGAGTTAGTCCTTAAAAGATGCTCCAAATACAAGCTCCGGCTTAACCCAAAGAAGTGCGTATTCGGAGTCAAAACCGGACGCATGCTAGGGTTTGTGGTGTCGGAAACCGGCATACGAGTTGACCCTGATAAGGTCAAAGCCATTGTCGAATTAACGCCTCCTACAGACCTCAAGCAATTACGTGGGTTACAGGGACGCTTACCGTTTATACGCCGGTTCATTTCGAGGTTAACCAACAAGTTACACCCTATGCAACACTTGCTGAAAAAAGGGGTTAATTTCGAATGGACCGACAATTGCCAGCGTGCGTTTGACAGCTTAAAACAAGAACTTCAACGCTTACCAACGGTTTTCCCACCACAAAGGGATTTGCCATTTTACATTTACCTTGCAACTTCAGACGTAGCGTTAGCCGCATTACTGTGTCAAAGGAGGGATGATGGGTCGGAAGTGCCCATCTACTACTTGAGTCATGCTCTATGTGAGTATGAAACGAGGTACAACGACATCGAGCGTAATTGTGTAGCATTAGTTTTTACGCTTAAGAAATGTAGGCATTATCTTTTCCGTAGCAAGGTCAACATCATTTTTAAAAATAACATTCTTAGGGCCATTACGCACAACTTATACAAGAGTAGTAAAATAGCTCGTTGGAAGGCTATCACGGCAGAATTCGATCTGCACTATATTGGCCAATCATCTACGAAAGGCCAAGCGATAGCTGACCAGTTAATAACTTCACCGATTAACAATCAGGCAACTATAGAGCCAGAGTTCCCTGACGAACATGTACATAGTTTAAGCCCTATCTTGACAGGCCCCGAAGCAACGTTGTATTTTAACGGAGCTTCAACCGCTAGAGGTGGCAGTGCTGCCACTGTTATTATGCTATCGACTAAGGATGTGCGTCTCCACGCTTATCGCTTGGCCTTCCCCTATACGAAAAATATGGCAAAGTACGAGGGGCTCCTCAGGGGATTACTAACTCCCGGTGAACTCGATGTTCAGCACCTGGCGATTAGGGGCGATTCGATGCTTGTCATAAATCAGATCACAGGAGTCTACACCTGCAAGGTTGTACATCTACAACCCTACTACGATAAGGCTAAAGATCTTCTGGGATGATTTGCAACCATCGATGCCCAGCACGTGCCACGCACAGATAACACACTGGCCGACGCACTGGCAACACTAGCATTGAACGTGCCTTCACATATTTTTGACACCTGCCCTGCATTAATAACAGACTGCGCAGATCCTATCATTCAGATGGCGCAAATCTCTTCTCTTCTAGAGGAAAGCACATCTGAATGGTACGACGACATTAAAACCTACCTTTTACAGGGCGAGCTACCGTATGCATTGACATGCGCGCAGAAGAATGCGATACGCAAGCGGGCTAGGAAATATGTCATCATCGGAGATAGCACTCTTTGTAGACGCTCCTTTAACGGCATGCTGCTTACTTGCGTTGACAAAAACCAAGCGCAGCATCGGTGAAGTTCACGAAGGATTCTGCGGCGGCCACGTAGCACCATGGGCTATGGCCCTAAAAATTCGTTTCATAGGATACTACTGGCCACGCATGGAAAAGGATTGCTTGACAAAGGTTAAAACTTGTGACACGTGTCAGCGTCACGCGAACCTCATACACGTGTCACCTACAGAATTACATACAACGCAGATAACATAGCCATTTCAGCGATGGGGACTAGACATTATAGGCCCCATCACGCCGAAGTCTTCCGCAGGTCATAGCTTCATTATTACTGCTATTGAGTATTTTACAAAGTGGGTAGAGGTTGTTCCCCTATGGAAGATCACATCTCAGTAGATTTGCCATTTTATCCTGGACAATATAGTAACCAGATTTGGTCTCCCAATGACTATCGTGACTGACAATGGGCCACAGTTTAGTAGCACGGAAACCAAATCCTTCTGTGATAACCTGGGTATTATACAATCTTTTTCCTCCCCTTATTACCCGCAAGCGAATGGTCAAGCTGAAGCAACGAACAAAGTGATCATCAATCTACTCAAGAAAATGCTCGACGACAACAAAAGGTGGTGGCACGAACAAATCCTCTATGTGCTATGGGCGTATTGTACTACATGTAGGACGGCCACGGGTAGTACACCCTATAGCCTGGTTTACGGGTCTGAAGCAGTGCTGCCTCTCGAGTTGCAAATTCCTTCTCTGAGGATGGTCCTTTCCACGGTTATAAATGAGGCTCAACACACCAAGTCTTGAATCGCGAATCTGGATTCAGTAGAAGAGAAACGGATACAGGCTCTTGACATGATTGAAAGGTATCAAGACAAACAGAGATAGAAGCATCGTCACAACCTTTAACAACGCCCGATCAAGAAAGGAGATCTAGTCCTCAAGGCTGTGCGTGAACCAGTAGGCAAGTTCTCTGCAAACTGGGAAGGCCCTTTCTTGGTGGTCGACGTGTACAGCAACGGAGCATTCAAGCTAGTAGATGTCAACGGCAATGAATTACCAAATCTTCTAAATCATGTGTATTTGAAGTGGTATTACATTTAACAGCATCTATGGTGTCAACAGCAAGTATGGAAATACTCGTCCGCCACGATGTTAAACTAGCACTGACCGTCCGCTACGACGCTAAACTGGCAACCACCGTCCGCTAAGACGTAACATTGGCATTCCTTGCATGCGTCCGCTACGACGCTAAACTGGCAACCACCGTCCGCTACGACGTAAAACTGGCATTCCTTGCATGCGTCTGCCATGACGCTAAACTGGCAATATTCGTCTACTATGATGCTAAACTGGCAAGTTGTAACCGTCCGCTACGACATAAAACTGGCAGTGTTGTACAGGTCTGCCAAGACGAAAAACTAGCATCTTTTGCACGCGTCCGCCACGACGCTAAACTGGCATAGGTAAGTAGCCATCTGCTAAGACATAAAACCAGCACAGATCTGTCCCTGGGTCATGAAACGAAACTGACATCCACAGCACGGTCTGCTGAGACCATAAATCAAACATACCACCGTCCGCTAGGATGTAAAACTAGCACTTCTCGGTCCGCCCAGACTTTAAACTGGGACCATGGTCTGCTGAGACTTAAAACCAATAATGGAAGTCTACCAGGACTTAAAAATGGGACTTACAGACTGTTTCCATGTAAATCAAGCGAGCATGATCATCTCTGTACAGTTGCACAACCAACGAGGTGGGGTACTGGGATAGTCCTAGTGTCACCACCCCACCGGCATCCTACTGATTCCTCGGATGAGCTGAGAGGCATCTTACTAATCCCTCGGAGATGCCGCCGCTACGCCCACTACAACGGTGGTACCTCTGAGAGTTTAGTCTCGCCAGCCGGAGCCCCGACGAAATCCTCGTCGACAACGACCTCGGGAACCTCTACCGATCATCGCTATCAGACGCCGGCTTCGCAAATTCATCTAGCTAGTTTTCTGTACAACCAGTTAGTTGCACTGTGTCTGATGCCTTTTGGCGAAGATATGCTAGGCCAATCGTCAGGATTGGCGACTCCACCCTCATGCTTCGGCTCCTTCTTTACGGCCCAATCACTCTATCTCGCATCAAACAGCGCTTGTTTCGACAACCTCACCTCTTGTTCGCATGAGCAATGGCGTCCTCTATTTTCTTTTGTGGTTGCAGGTTACTTGCTTTGGAGGATGTCATTTAAAGGTGCGTCCATCTGAGCGGTGAAGTACAGCAGCGTGTTGACATGGCTGCTCAGGTTTGCCCGACCACTTAGATCTGCATGCCTATACCTCTCACAATCCTACCCCTAGCTCTTATTTCCTTTCATCCCCACCACCCGCTTCCCATACGCAAAAGCTACATACGTAAGTACCCATTTTCCGCACTCACACTGGCAGAGATATCATAGAAGTGATGCGCCAAGCTCCTTTTGCAAGCATTCCTGCTATAATTAGCGACAGAGAGATCTCAAGCTGACGCGCTACGCTCATCTGAAAGCGTTCCTATTGACACACGTGTGTGTACGTTTCTGTGCGTTCAGTAAGCGTATTCCATATTCCTACCATCTTGACCTATGTTACATCTTCCCCGAACCTGTTTCCTATGTCATTCTATCTCCCATTCCCCCAGCTTTGCTCTTCCATATTGATAGGGCAATGCCTGAGTAGCCATGGATGGACGTTGTTCTTGCTTCTACCAATCCAGTGTTTCGTATTCTTTGTCGACGTCTTTCGGGTAAGCCCTCCAACTGTCAACAAAGAGGGACCATTGAAACACCGTGAAAATTGCGAGCCGGCCTCAGGCAAAGATTCGCAATTCAGGCAAGGGCGCATGTCAGAATTCCAGAAGGGAAAATAAGACAGAGCAACACCAAGAGGCGCGTAGCATCAAGTCCTCAACTTCTTGTGCAGATTCCTAATCTTCCTATGCTTTTTTCTATTTACGCTATATCACGCGACGTAGCATAATGGCGCTTAGTGTGATTTTTCTTAAACATAGTCCGGCATCAGAAGGATACTTACTTTGGCATAGGAAGAAGCTTGAGCAGCGTAATATGCGACCTCTTGTGTATTTTTCTAAGTCTTTTGTTCAAGGCTAGGTTTACGCTCTGTTACGCACGGCAGTGTAATGAGCTCCAGAACAGTTAAAGGCGAAGTCTAAGAAAGTGCGATTGCTCATCATATGCGCATCACGCAACATAGCATATCACAGCGTATTGCGTCGCCAAGCTAAAAATTGTTTTACGCTTCGTTACGCGCGGCTGCGTAAGAAAGCGTAAAACAGCTTGAATCCATTGTTTCCATGTTACGTTACGCTCATACATGCAACACAGTGTGAATGAGTGTAATTTAACCCAAAGACAGTTGAAACATGCCCGATGTGCACCTCTTCTTCACACGCACAATACGTGAACGAGCGTATTGTGCATAGTCATGAAGTTTGACGCAAAAAATGGTCAAACCAACAGTACCCGAAACATTCGGGACACACGTCATCAGGGTTGCGCCTTCTCCACAGGACGCCGTAGCCTATAAATACCCCAATTGACAAAGATACAGGGGTTGGCAAATCAGAGAAGCAAAGGCATTTTTCTGAGCATTGGAGCACTTATCACTTTTGAGCAGAGGTACAGAGAGCAGCGCCTTGGCAATTGTTGACAGCATCACCTTACGGAAGAAACAAGTCACAGTTCTCTTTGAGCACTAGCAACAGGAGTAATCGTTCTGCTGGGGAAGACTCTATTGGTCAGAAACAGTTGATCAGTAGACATCAAAGCTTGACCTTCCTTGCATCCCGACTTTAGCCCACGAGGTAGATCAGACTTTTTTTTGGACAGTTTTTTTGTTATTTTGTGCTTGCTTTATGCCCAGTAATCGGGGTCTCCCTAGTGTAACGAGATATAAAAAATATACATTTTCAAGTCAAAGCGTAGATCTTGAAACTATGTGTTTCTCTTATGTCAGCCTCCTCTTATCGTGTTTAACGTTATCATCGTTGCAATTCATATACATCGTTTTCCCCTCATTTTTGCGATTCCTCGAATCAGATCGTTTCATGAGATATTCATCGGTTTACTGATTAGTAAGTCCCTGTCTGATCGACAAGACCATTCAGGGCGCCGTGGATTCGTTTTTCCAGCATAGCCCTTGCGTGGATCCGTGGTTAGAACTGTGTACATGGAATTTGTTCGGTATTTTTCCAGCTGCCGACGTTTTCCGTTGTTACAATAATATCTTTTAATTTAGGCCAATTTTGGATCACACTAATTTTTACTAGAACTACTTGCAATTCTTTCTTGGAAACTATATGTCCTAAGTATGAAACTTCTTCATTAAACAATTCACATTTACTCAATTTAGCTTTTAGTTAATGCTCTTTAAGAACTTCCATTGTGGTTTTCAAATGTTTGATATGTTCTTATTTTGACTTATAATAAACAAGTATTTCATCCATAAATACTAGAACAAATTGATTAAGATATTACAAAAAATATTATTCATTAATGCCATGAATGTTGCAAGTTTATTAGTTAAGCCAAATGACATCACAACAAATTCATATAATTCATATATGGCTCTAAAAGAAGTTTTCTTAATATCTTTCTCCTTAATCCTTATTTGGTAATAACCTAGTTTTAAATCAACCTTTGAGAAATAACATGCACCAATAAGTTGATCAAATAAATCATTGATTCTAGGTAAAGGATAAGTATTTGTAATTGTCACTTTATTCAATGCTCTATAATTGATACATAATCTTAGTGTACCATCTTTCTTTTTAATGAATTAAACTAGTGCACCCCAAGGTGATACACTAGATATAATTTTCCATTCCAATAATTTGTCTAATTGTACTTTTAATTCTCTTAATTCAAAAGTAGAAAATCTATAAGGAGCTTTTGATATAAGTTGTGTACTATGAAAAATATCAATAGCATGCTCAAAAATTCTTTTTAGAGGTAGTTCTCTAGTTTCACCAAATACTGAATCTTTATATTTCTTGAGTTCATTCGAGATATTAGTAGTTGAAGATCTGTAAGGTTAGGTTACTTTGACAACCAACATCATAGCACATTTTTTGACTAATCTTTTAGCTTGCTTAATAGTTATCATATGAATTTTCTTTGTTGTTCCTACCCACCATAGAACCTTAACTCCATCAATGGTTGGGACTTTTAAAATACAAGTTCCAAAGTGGGTAGTAACATCAAATTTTTGCAGGAAAGACATTACTAAAATTGCATCAACATCACCTAGTTCAAATTCAAAAAATTCATCAATGAAAAACATGTTTTGCAAGGTAAAGTTAATTTCTCCATACCTAGTATGTTTGATCATAGTTGTTCCATTTTCCAATTTTATCTTAATAATTTTCTTAGAAGGTAAACTTAATTTCAATAAATTAATTAACTTTGGAGAAATAAAGTTATCACTGGCACCACTATCAATCAAAAATTTAATTTTTTTACCTTTAATTAAACCTTCAAAAATTAGTAAAAAAAATTGAAATTTACACAAACCTAATTTTTTTCATGTAGATATCTTCTTCACTGCTATGGTAGTGGTTGGATTTTTCCCTTTGACCATGTATGGGTTGGGTTTTTGATTTCTAATTTGTTTGGTGCTTTGTATTTTTGCTCAAAATTTTGCGTAGTCTCCTTTAAAATAATCTTCACCATAAATAAAACATCTAGATGCTGATCGAGCTTTTTTGGTTGGTGTCTCTTCTACCATTGCTTATCGAAAAGTAGTTTTTCAAAGAGTTATTTGTAAAATGGTAACTTGTATCTAATTCAATTCCTCATAATCCTTAGCAATTCTATATGCTTCATCAATGGTTTGAGGATTATGGGCTTGTGTTTGGGAATGTAATTTCATGTAGTCCTCCAATGAATTTTGAAGCTAATTCTCCCTCATCCCGATGACTTACATACCAAGAAAGATCATAGAATTCTTTGTAGTAATCATTTATGGATTGCCTTACCAATATTAAGGAATCAAATCTCATTTTAGACTCTTCAAGAAAATAATTGGGAATGAATTTCTATTCAAAGTCTTGACAAAAATTAAGCCATTTTGTAATCAAACCTTGAGATCTTAGTCCATTTTACCATGTTGTCATGGCTTAAAATGAACATTTAGAAGTTATCTCCTTATATTTAAGATCTAACATTTTACCATGTTGTCTTAAATATAAGGAGATAACTTCTAAATGTTCATGGCTTAAAAAATTCAACATATCAAAGTAATTTTTCATTCTATCAAGCCAATCATTTTCCTTAGCACTGGATCCAAGGGCTCCATCATAATGATCTAATTTTACCTTCTTAGCATGAACTTATGTCAATTATTCTCTAGGTGGATTAAGCCAATTTCCATATCATTCATCTTTAATTTTAATTCTACAACCTACAGGAGGAATTTTGATATCCCATCCACTAGTAGGTAGAGGTTGTGTTTAGTGTGGATCCTTAGAAGAAATTTGATCATGGTCTTGATGTTTTTTGTTGGTAAGGTTTAAAGGATGAATGAGATGGTCAGTTAATTGTTTGATGGAGTTTGCAAAGGAATCCATCTTTCCTTGCATGTCTAACCATTTATCTTCTAAACTCTAGGATAATTTCCTAATTTCCTCAGACATATTTTGTATCTCTATTCTAAACCCTTGGTTTGAGTGATGAAGTTCTTCTTGAACACCCTTGATATCATTAATTTGATCTTTAAGGGCATTTGTTCGATTATTAACTTAGGATTCCATTTCTCTCTAGTTTATTCTTTGGGTTTTGAACATCAGTAAGTTGAAGAAATTAGATATGTTGATAATCCATAGCCTCTATGGCACTCTTTATGGGATTTGAAATTATTTATTCAATTGTGGAAGAAGTTGAAACTTTTATGGATTTCTCACCAAGTATTGAATCTTAATTATTTTTGGGACCTAAAAAAATAAATTAAATACTAATTTTCTATAGTTTGAAAGCTAAATCTAACCATTCCATTGAGTATAGAAGGTTCAAATTTGTTGGAATCAATTTTTTTTGGTTGAAAAAAGACTCCAGATTCAAAAGTTATAGTCATTTTAAGTTTTCTTAACTTTCACATTTTTCAAAACTTCTTGAGAGGTCACCCATCCTAGTTCTACTTCAAGACATGTGTGCTTAATAATAAAATTTTTATTTCTTTTGTTACCATAGTGTCAATTTGAATTTTAAAAATAATTAAGTACATTTTTCTATTTAAACTAAAAACTACGAGCATGAAATTTTTATTTCTATTTTGAAAAATTTTTTGTTAGTTGACGAGAATTTTAAAATTCCCATTAATTGTCAAAAAAATTTAATTTTTCCATCAATTGATGGACAATCCATTCTAGGGTCCACACGGTGGCCAGAAGGTAGTGATGGGTAGTGCAAGAGGTTGTGATGGGCAGCATGAGAGCTAGTGATGAATGGCATGAGAGGCAATGATGGGCAGCACAAGAGGTAGTGATGGATGGCACAGGAGGTAGTGATGGGTGCTAGGGAAGGCACTGATGGATGACATGAGAGGTAGTTATGGGTGGCATAGGAGATATTGATGGACAACACAAGAGGTAGTGATGGGTAGCATGAAAGGTAGTAATCGGTAGCATAAGAGCTAGTGATGGGTAGTAGGTAGTAAGCAAGTGGTTAGCAAGGCATGACATAGTGTAATGTAGTGGGATGGCATGATGTAAGGCATGACATTACATGGTGGATGGCAAGCTACATGGTGTGGTCAGGGCTGCACTATTGTAGTAGGGCAACATAGGCTTTGGCATGGCAGGGACACACATCAGCATCAGCATCATAGTGGCACATCCAAAATTTTAAGGAGCTCAACTCATGATTTCTCCACTTTGTAGATTTAGTGTCAACCCTGGTCAAGCATGGTTATGTGCTAGCAACTTTGACAATGAAGGTGACCACTTTGGCAAATGGCCTACACATGGCCACAAAGTCAATTTGGCCACAAAGATGGCGATGTTCAGCTTTGGTAGTGTGAGTAGTGCGAGTAGCAAAGGCATTAGAATGCCTTTGGGCCATCCCCAAGGGCTAGTCTTCTATAGCCATGGCTAGCCATAGGCCTACCCATGGCTAACCATAGGCTTGCCTACAACTGCTTGAGGCTAGCTGTAAGCTTGCCTCAAAAATAAATTTTTTTAAGTGTTTGAAAATACCATTAGGGCTCAGGTTTGAACTTGAGACCTCTTATTTAATAATAATTTTTTTTTGAATTTAAAAAGATATTTTTTATTTCTCTCTCTCTCTCTCTATATATATATATATATGTATGTATATTATTTTTTAAAACTTCATGTAGCCTAAGAGTGATCATATCTTTCAAACTATAAGTCTAATTTTGATGAAATTAGTACCGTTAGAATTTTCTTAGAGAGTACTTTGAGTTAAATAATAGATAATTCCACTTTAGTGAACCTAAAAATCATAAAATCCAAAAATGTGAATGTTAGCTTTTAAAACAAAATATAAATGTTAGCTTTTTCTTGAAATAAAGTATAGGTTAGCTTTTATTAAATATTTGGTTAGCTTAGGTTATAATTTCACTTGGATTTTTCTATGATTGATGCTAGAAAAAGATTGTCAACAGAGAAGCTTAAATATTTTCTATTATAAAGAATTCATGGTTACCAAACATCAAGCTTCATCTTAGGCTCCTTCAGGTAGCAGCTCTTTATTGGATAATATTATTTTACATCAAAATAATGTCCTCTTTGCTTCTAATTAGGGTCGTAGCTTACTTGGGAAAGATGGTTTTTAGTACCTTAGCACTTCTAGGTTAGCTAATTTACTTGTTTTTTCAATTTTTAAACTTTCCCAATGCAAGAGTATTTTTTCAGAGTGGTGTGAACAATATGACAATAAGAAAAGTTCTACTTTTTAATTAGTTTTTGGAGAAATAACAATCCTTTCTCTTGATATTAAAGCAGTTCTAGGTTTTCAACAAGAAGAGGAGTTTTTAATTCCTTCAATTTATTTTCAAAATTTTTTTTTTTTGAGAGAATGTTCGGGAATGTATTACTGAAAGTATGGTACACGAGTATACAAGTACAAGCGGGGGGGAGACCAGGGGTGGCCCACCCCGAAGGGGAGGGGAGGGGGGCCCCGGAAACCCACAAAAGATCAAAAGATCAAAACTCAGGCGACATCAAACCGAGCCGCCAAACCACAGAGCCGTACAGATGTCCAAAACACCCCAACAGGGGGGGTGCACCCCCAACAAGGGGGGGGGGTCGGGGCGCACCCCCAACAGGGGGGCACAACCCCACACAAAAACAGTAACGATGAGCTCAACAGAGAACAGGGAGGGTGGGGGAGCTAGGGGCGAGTCGGCAGCTGGCAACAGGCACACCAAGGCAGCCCCAACTCATGAAGCAGGTCTAGGGTGGCACGGTGCTCCTCTATGTCCATGAAGTTAGCAGCCTATTGAAACCCCTGCAGAAGAGCCTTGCGCCTGCTCCGGTCCACCGAGGAATCCCCCTGCGCCGGATATGTCGTCTGAGCTCCCCCCAGGAGCTCTCACAGCTAATGCCAAGGATGCTATACAGGCAGCGGCCCCCCCCTAAGCCATTGGAGGGTGCTGTGTTGATGCGCCCGGTCGAGTTGTCGTTGTCGTTGCTCCTCCTCCTCCTGCAGGAGTTCCTACTCTTCCCGGGCTGCAGCCTCCTGGGCCTGTCGGGCCGCCTCCTCCTGACGCAGCTCCTTCCTAATTCGGTCCCGAAGCTCATCCGTGAGCTGGGCTCGCAAGGTCTCCATTGCAAGCATATGCTGCCTGTTCAGCTGTTGTGCTTGTTCCTGAAGCTGGGCATCGTGGTCGGCGTGCCACTTGGTCAGGGTCTCGGTCCACCGACTCTCCGAAGTCTATCGCTCGGCCTCCTAAGCCGCAGCGACCGCCTGTTGAAGTTGTGCCTCCCAGTTCGGGGGGGTGCTAGGGGGGTCGGGTGAGGGGGCAGGGTTGCGATGGGAGTCGTGCCCCTAGGAAAGGTGGAGAGCGGCCCGCCACCGTTGAGTGGGCGGGGTGGAGGAAGAGGGGAAAGCAGGGGGGGTCAGCGAGACAGCCCCCAGTGGGGGCAGAGGACGGGCTCGGCTCCCCTCGCCCCCCTCCACAAAACCAAAATAAGCCCCGAGCGATGACCACGCCGCTGAAGGCGGAGGGCCTCGAGGAAGAAACGCGGTAGGTTAACCTGGGTGCCCTCCTTCAAGCATCGCAGGAAAGTGAAATGTAGCCCCTGGAGTTTGGACACATTCCCCGATTGCACAAAGAAGTGTTTGACCAAGACGGCCGCATGAGCCCAGAGGTGCGGAAGGGACGTCCGAGGGACCTGATGGCTCTGCATTCTCGGGGAAAACCCCTCGAAAAAGGTCGCAGAGTTATGGAGGCCGTGGGAGGTTGGCAGGATGACCTCCCCAGCGGCCGGGACCCCCAGGTAGTTGGCCAGGGCACCCTCTATCAAGCAAATTTCTCGACCTCGAAAGAAGGTCTGATCGTTGCGCCAGTTAGTAAAGAAAGAGTTGTCAAGAAGTTCAAGGTCCCCGACTAGCCTCTGCAGTAGGGCATCCCATCCGCACTGGCAAACCATCCGCCACAACTCCTCATCCGCCTGGAAGTCCGCGCAGTCAGGTTCGTATGTCGGCATCTGCCCCATAGCGGCCACAATCTCACGCCACGCCCAGCAAGTCTGCTAGATAAGTTGCTGGGGGGGTAGCCGCCTGTGTAAAAACTATGCGATTCCGCACCTTCCAGGCGTGCCAAAGNGCCTTCCAGGCGTGCCAAAGTAACAGCGTCGACCAAGAATCGCCATCGAATTGCCGCGGGGGGAAGGGGGGGGGCCTTCTGCATGCGTGCCAAGTGGCGTGCATGTAGGGGCAGTCATAGATGAAGTGGTTGAGGGTCTCGGGG
>MNCI01009868.1:64790-106073 GCA_015680685.1 Gnetum montanum | reverse complement strand
ATGTATATAAATGTGTGTATATATGTTAAAATAGGGGGTTGGGGTTTGCACCTGCAACCTCTCGCTTAAAAATTTAAGTTTTTTTTTTTGTTTTGTTTTTTTTTTCTTTTAACCTTTTATTATTATTTTATTACCTTCACAGTTGACATGGTGGTTCGGGCAATGATAGAGTAAGAGTTTGGTGTGGGTAAATGACAATTCCGGGTTGATTCCTGATCCTAAAATTGTGATGATAATTTTTTTGTTTAATAATAAATTAATAAATTAACAATTTAATATTATTTTAATGCACACATAACAAAAAAACTTTAAACATTAATATCTCCCAAATCGTAAATCCGATTGAGATGAAATTTGTACCATTGGAATCGTCTCAATGAGAACTATGCGTTGGACATAGTTTTAGGGTTCAAAAATGAAGTTTATTTTTTCAAGATTTACAAAGACTAGCCTATTTTGTCAAATTGACATTTCTAGAGTGACATATGGTAATTTGGAATCTTCTAAATTACTTGGATAATAAATTTCAGCAAAACAAGATCAATTTAGGTTATGGTTACTAACTTTCATGAAAGAAGTTTAATAATGACTCTAATTGATTAATAATTATAATATTAAGATGAATAAAAGTTACCTAGACTGATGTATCATTATCTTACCAGCATCTTTTTTAATTGATGAATTTTGATGAGGTGTGATGAAATTTTCATCGGTTAATGATATCCATGAAAAATTTTGTTGGTTGCTAGGATCTAGATGTCTGATCCATTGTTTGTGAAGTTAATGGAAAGGTATCTTCAAACTTGTATCACAAACACATGGTACATCTAGTGATGATCAATGGCTTTTCATGTGTTGTGGATTTAAGGTTCATCATCCAATTCATGTTGTAGTCAGCCCATGATTTTGAATGGTCCTTGGGTTACGTTTTGCTCTAATACCAATTGTGACATCCTGTCCCCAGATGTCATGGCAAACGTCAAATATACGATATATTAGACATTATGCATATGAAGAAAACCTTCCAAATGCAAAATATAAGTAATATTCAGAATTATGTATAAAGGAAATAGTAAGAAAAATGCAGAAAAGAAAATAAAAGAATGATTTATTGATATGGAAGAGTGTATCCAGATCATTCTTTAAGAGTGTTTCTTGGGGTTTCTTCCTTTAGCATCTATCCCTTAGAGGTAATCCAACACTACCACCATGGTTAGGCCTATAACCTGGCTAGAAGGGTGGGCCAGTTCCCTTTCTATCCCACTTCACCTGACTTCCTGTGACTTGCCTATACCGACTCTACCACCCCATGACTTGCTTGATTAGGCTCTGCCATTCCCATGCTAGCACAACCTCTAACCCTAGGTATAAATGCCTTAGGTCTAACCCCCAAAGGTTTCTCAAGAGACATGTTTGTTATTACAACATGCCCTTTCAGATCTTATTCACAACTACCCTTTTTGGGTCTTGTTAAGATAACAATAACACTTGTTATGAAAAGACACCTGCTTCATTAGGAAACTGCATCATTTGGGAATGGGGATGTGATAATTAAATTCATCATTTTCTTATATAATATACCAGATACATTATAAATACTTAATAAATGAATTATTTGGAAAATAAATAATTGGTACTAAAGAATAAAACAAGGAAAATGGAAAAAAATTTAATAATATAAGAGAGTACTGTAACACCTTTTAGGTTGTCCTCCTATGACACTTAATCCTTAGAGGAAAACTAGCACTACCACCATGGTTAGGCTATCCTACTAAAGGGGTGATGAGTCCCTTTTTATCCCACTTCAACCAACACCTATTACTTGCCTTTCCTGACTTTGCAACTCCATGCCTAGCATGACCTCTAACCCTAGCCTTAAATGGCATAGGTCAAACATTGTTCCAAGGGATACATGAATAATCATAACTCCTCATAATGAGTTGCCCCTTTATTAGAAGGTTAATTACATTATTTACAATTTTTCCCACCATTAACAAAGAATGGGATGTTACACTAGCACTAGTCTTCTCTTTGAAGAAATGGAGACACTACCTCATTAGAGGCTAAGTCAATGTCATTTGCAAGGACAAAATACTCAAAGCCTTAATGACCAACATCTATAAAAGTAGCTACATAGCTCGATGGAAAGCAATAATTATGGAATTTCACCTTCATTACTTCTCTCAATCCTTAACAAAAGGTTAAGCCATAGCAATACAACTCATAATTTTACCTATTGACGACCATGAAATCATAGATCCTAAGTTCCTTGATGAACACTTTAATATAGTTGGCCATGTGCCCAAGGGTTTTGAGGTAGTCATGAACTTTGATGGAGATTCAACCACCCATGGGGCTAGTGTTGTTGTTATTGTAACATTCCCATCTAGTGAAATCCAACCCTTTTCCTATCATTTTAGGTTCCCATGTACCAAAAACATAGTAGAATATGAGAGTTTGATTAGAGGGAAGATGGTAGCTTGTGACCTAGGAATTAGATGCCTAGCCATTAAAGGCAATTCACAACTCATGGTTAACCAAGTAACCAAAGTCTATGCATGAAAAGCTAAGCATTTATAACCTTACTATGACCTAGGGAAGTAATTATTATAAAATTCATTGATGTTGACACCTTGAATTGAAAATTCCATAGTTGATGCAATTGCAACATTAGCCCTTAAGTTGTCAATCTGAACTATGGACTATGCTACTTCCATCACACAAAACATTGAGGATACCTTTATGGCCATCATTCACACTACTCCTTCCAAGGAGTGGTATGATGATATCAAATTTTACCTTATGCATAATGAATCTTCACAAGGCTTGACTACTTCTCAAAAGGATTCCATACATAATCGATTGAAGTAATATGTCATCATAGGACATATTTTGTTGATGATCCTATGATGGCATACTTCTAAACTTCTTAGATAAAATTGAAGCCATAATAGTCTCAGAGGAGGTTCATGAAGGATTTTGTGGAGGGCATATAGGACTTAGAGCCATGGATGCTAAGATTATGTGGTTAGGCTACTATTTGTCCCATATGGAAAATGACTACTTGCAAAAGGTTAAGCAATGTGACATGTGCCAATAATATAGTAACTTGATACATGTATCACCAACTAAGTTACATACAACCTAGATAACATGGCCATTTTAACAATGGGGTTTGGATATAATTGGACCTATAATACCTAAGTCTACCAAGTGAGTTGAGGCTATTCCCCTAAGAAAGACCACATTTGAACAAGTTTTCAAATTTATCCTCAATAATAATTTAGCTCATTTTGGCATACCCATGATCATAGTTATGAAAAATGGACCTCAATTTAATAGCCAATAATCCAAGGATTTTTGTTACAACCTAGGAATTAATCATTCTTTCTCATCACCTTACTACCCTGAAGCCAATGGACAAGCAAAAGCAAGTGACAAGGCCATCATAAACTTTCTTAAGAAGATGCTTAACAATAGCAAGTGGAAGTAGCATGAGCAGCTTGTCCATGTGCTATGGACATATAGAAAAACCTATCGCATGATAACTAACATGATTTCTTATGGACTTGTTTATGGTTTTGAAGCTATTTTACCTCTTGAATTACAAGTACCATTACTTCAAGTAGCCTTGACCAACTTCATCAACAATGAGTAGAATAATGAGTTGAGGATAATAGCACTAGATTCGGTGGAGGAGAAATGCATGAAAGTGCTCAATCAAATTGAGAATATGAAAAGAGGTAAAAGTGATAACATCACCATAACCTAACCATGTGTAAGATCAAGGAGGGGAACCTAGTTCTGAAGGTTGTCCATGAGCATGCAAACAAATTCTTAGCCAACTAAGAAGGGCCCTTTCTTATTACCCAAGCATATGGAAATGGAGAATTTAGAATAGTTGACATGGATGGAAATGAGTTGGGCATTCTAGTCAATCATTTCTATCTGAAGCCATACTACATGTAGTGAATAGATCCTTAACATGTAAGCTTGCTTTCAATGGTCTGCTATGACCTTAAACTGAGAACCTAGCCTACCATGGCCTTAAACTAGTACCATGACCTACCATAACCTTAAACTATCAACATTGGTGACCTAGGTAGCATGATTCTCATGTGGCATGTATGCATTGTAGTATTATAATATGTAGTGGTGCTTTGTATTCTTTGTTAGTACCTCTTGGGTCAATCCTCCATGCACCAAGAAAGCGGGGCCATTGAAACACCATAAAATTTTGCATGTTATAATCAATTTTCATCATGTAGCTTTCATCCCATGAAACCTGAGGAAAAATCTCATTGTAAATGTGAAAATTGTAATCCATAATAGGAAATTGTACATACTTTATGTTTTTGGGACCAAAAATTCCTCATAAGTGGTCAAAGCCTCATTCGCTATGTGAAGAAAAGACACATAGTGTCTATATTTTGGATTGGGAGGGTTAGAAATGCCTTTTGGAATGCCAAAAAAGGCAATTTGATGGATTTTAGGGGGGGGTATCCATTTTTCTACACTAGAAAAACCTACATGGGGGTAGATCTCACCTACACCCAATGTGGAAGGGTAAGGGATTTGAAAACTTTCCCCTCTTTAACATGGAGACCAAACAAATAGTTTGAAGAACTTTTCCCCTTTAACACTAAGACCAAATGCATAATTTAAAAACTTTTCCCTAGCTTGGAAAGTTTCTTCCCCAACCTAGAAAGACCCCCTTGTCACTGCACACCTACAAAATTTGGAATGGCCATGGGGAGAAACACTTACTATGTGTAGTAACCCCCAAAATTTGGGCATACATTTCACCTAAATTTGGTAGCCAATTTGCAACAAAATTAGATCAAATTTGCAACCAATTTGTAGTCCTGTTAATGGGCCAAAGATCCTATAAAATCCAACCTCAAACACCATTAAGGAATTCCACATTTTTGACAAGCTTCAATAATTTTTGACAAGATTCAACACTCACAAGAAATTTGCATACACACAATTCCACACTTCGGCATTTTTAGGCACTTAAGATCTCTTGCAAGTTTCCATACTTGCATTCTCTTGAATCCTAGTGTGGAAGCAATGAGGCCATGAGATTTGGTGGATTTTGGATGTTAACATTGTAGTTTTGGGATTTCAAACCCAATGTGGAGCAACTTAACATTCAAATATTCCACCTTTCTCAACCCCAGTAGTGATCCAATTGGTATATCTAAGGTTGCAATAGCAAAGGAAGGTTCAATAGCATCAAGAGTGGCTTAGCACTTAGATTGTGGAGTAGATCACCTCACCTTCAATGAGCTTTGAGATCTTGTAGAAGTGAACCCCCTTTTTTGTTCATCTAGGCATCATTTATACACATTTCTTTAACTTATTCTTTATTCTTTTCTTAATAAAGTTTTATGTTTTGAGTTTTGTATTCAAAAATAAATTTATTATATTTGCATTATTTCGATCTATTCATATTTTCACATTTTGCATCTCCTAAATCCCTAGTTAATTTACTGGCCTAGCTAGGGAATCCTAAATTGCATTTTTATTATGAAGGCCCTTGGGGTTTGTTGTTTAGGAGCTACTTGCACTAAGGATCCTTGGTTCTTGTTCTAGCAATCAAGGTTTTTGGTCCTACAAGAGGTACTCTAGCTACATCCATTCTCTTATGAACGTAAGAGAGGTTCTTGATAATCATCCCAATGGTATGAGAAAAAGGCTTGAGCAAGTTCTTGATAGTGGATATCATTTGGCCACCAACTAATTTGGAGCTTCTCAACTAAGAAGAGACCTGAGATGGTGATGTAGATCCATTATTTCTTAACTCTTGTGACCTAGTGTAGGTTCTACTATGTTAACATGGGTGGGGCTCCTCTTCTCTGAATACTCATGAAGGCTCCTTTTACCTTTAAGAAAAGGCATATCAATAATGGGGACACTTCTCTAATGGATAAATAGATTAATGAGATGAGAATGCCAATAGACTCTCTCCCTGGTGAAGAGACTTAAAATGTCTATGCATAGGATATGATCCAAGTCTAGTGGTTACCTAGTGAGTAGACAATAAAGAAAAAAGGCTTAGGATAGTAACAAATAACTTTAAATACCACCTTTTATAATAATATTATACAAAACAATGAGATATATGGTGGAAGAATTTGAAGCCTTATGACTCCTAAAACATTTCCTACTACATAAATAAGTGATTATAGCATTTGTAAAAATATTATTCATGGAGTGGATAGTGATCCTATGAATATTTGAACTATAAATTCCAAGGATGGAATTTACAACTTGTGGGGTGACTTCAATTAACAATCCCCCAATTGTGGAAGTGAAAGCACCAACACTAGCATTTGAAATTATAATATTGCTATAAAATTCCCTAATGAGAATTTTAGGGACATAAAAGTCCATAAAAATAAAGGTCACCAAGTTCAATACTTGAAAAAATTCCATAAGTTCTTTCCAATGCCATTGCTAAATACAAAGGATTCTCTCAATCATAATGGTAAAAGAATAAGTTACCTCAAATTTGTGTTGATCATTGGTGGAGTAAAACTAAGTATAGGAATTTTTAGTGTTGCAAGAATCTTCCTTTGACTTGTTGTTCCATCTAGGAGGACCCTAGATGTTGCAATATTCTTGTGAGACATTAAGTTGAGATAAAATGCACAAACTACTACTATTTAAGAAGCCTTGGTTGTCTGCCCTCAGTCATCTATGCTTGAATGTGGAAAAATAAAGGAAAAATGACGTGTTGACTTTATATAATTATGGCCATTGAGGATTCTTTATGAAAATATAGACATCTATCTTGATTAATAGATGTTTATGTCATGTTTATGAAAAACTTAGAAAGACATCTAACTTATGGTGTAGACGTATATGGATAGACATCTATCCTTTTATGTAGATGTCTCATGGTTTACATCTATAGGTAGACATATCAATAAGGGAAGGTTTAGGGAATAACTACCATGGATCATAGTCTCAAAAGAAATTTTAAATGAGATGAATACTTACCTCTACTTACCTTGCTTGTTGATGGAAATGAAAATGTCTAAGGATCTTGTGAATGAGGTTCCTATTTTGAAGTACCTTCTTTCATGAAAATTCTTCAATAGCCAATGGTTGGCTTCCTTTTCAAAACTTTTTGACAAAGGTTCTTTCTCTTTCTTTCTTTTTTTTTTTTAATTCTCCACACCTTTTTGTTCTCCTTACCCTTTTTATTTATCATCCATTTCTCCTTGTTCTATAAAACTTCCTTCCTAGATGTAGATTTGTAATACAAAGGAGTCTTATGATATGAACAAGTGTTCATGTCATAATATTTTAAATTACAATACCATTTCTTATGCCCAAATATATTACAATAGTAACATCTAATCATTTTAATTTCATTAAGGTGATCAAATCTTTGAGCTGTTCTTTGTTTGAATGTAGTATCAATTGACACTTTAATCTTTAGTGTAGTCTCTTGTTTGGATGAATTTTGTGTAGAAGATTGTTCTTGGTAGTGTCATAGTCCATGTTTTTCATGTGGACTTCTTCATTGTCCCAACACAATGTGAAGGGATTATTTTCCTTTAACTAGTCTTTCATTCCCCAGTTTGGTATCTACATGTTACGTTTCATCTACTCACAAGACAAGCCTAGTTATTCGTTCTTAGCCCTTAGGTATAAGTTTTCTAGCAAGAAATCTAAATATCTTGTATTTTTTTTTGAGAGAATTTTTGGGAATGTATTACTGAAAGAATGGTACACGACTATACAAGTACAAGCGGGGGTGGCCCACCCCGAAGAGGGGGGGGCCCGGAAACCCACAAAAGATCACGTGAAAAACCCGGCCGACCCCCAACATGGCGGCCAAACCACGAAGTCGTACAGACGTTCAAAAACCCCCCAACATGGGGGGGCGGGGCGCACCCACAACGCAAAAGTAATGGGGGGGGAGGACAAGAGGGGGGGGGCACAACCCCACAACAACGACGAACCCAATCAGAGAACAGGGGGGAGGGGCTAGGGGTGGGTCGGCAGCTGGTGGCAGGCACACCGAGGCAACTCCAACTCATGGAGCAAGTCCAAGGTGGCACGATGGTCCTCTGTGTCCACGAAGTTTGTGGCCTGTTGAAACCCCTGCAGAAGAGCCTCGCGCCTACGCCGGTCCGGCGAAGAATCCCCCGCATCTAGGTGGAATCTAGCGGACGTGTGCCGGATGTGTCGTCTGAGCTCCCCCTAGGAGCTGTCACAGCTAATTCCAAGGATGCTATACGGGCATTGCCCCCCCCCTTAGCCACTGGCGGGTGTTGTGCTGATGCGCCCGGTCGAGTTGCCATTGCCGTTGCACCTCTTCCTCCTGCAGATGTTCCTGCTCCTCCTGGGCCGCCGCCTCCTGGGCCTGTCGGTTCACCTCCTCCTGGTGTAGTTCTTCCCTAATCTGGTCTCGGAGCTCATCCGTGAGCTGGGCACGCAAGGTCTCCATTACGAGCGTATGCTGCCTGTTCAGCTGCTGGGCTTGTTCCTGGAGCTGGGCATCGTGGTCGGTGCGCCACTTGGCCAGGGCCTCGGTCCACCGACTCTCCAAGGACCATTGCTCAGCCTCCCGAGCCACAGCAACCGCCTGTTGAAGCTGCGCCTCCCAGTGCGGGGGGGCGCTGGGGGAGTCGGGCGAGAGGGTAGGGTTGCGATGGGAGTGGCGGCCCTAGGAAAGGTGGAGAGTGGCCCGTCATCATAGAGTGGAGGAAGGGGGGAAGCAGGGGGGCAGCGCAACGGCCCCTAGTGGGGGCAGAGGATGGGCCCGGTGCCCCCTGGCCCCCCCCCCCGCCCCTCTCCACAGGGCCAAAATAAGCCCCGAACGGTGACCCCACCACTGAAGGCGGAGGGCCTCGAGGAAGAAACGCGGCAGGTTTACCCAAGTGCCCTCCCTCAAGCACCACAGGAAGGTGAAATGCAGCCCCTGGAGTTTGGACAAAATTCCCCAACTGCATAAAGAAGCACTCGACCAAGACGGCCGCATGGGCCCAAAGGCACGGAAGGGACGTCCGAGGGACCTGACGGCTCTGCGTTGTCGGGGAAAGCCCCTCGAAAAAGGTCACCGAGTTATGGAGGCCAGGGGAGGTTGGCAGGATGATCTCCCCAGCGGCCGAGATCCCCAGGTAGTTGGCCAGAGTAGCCTCTATCAGGTGAATTACACGGCCACGGAAGAAGGTCTGATCGTCGCGCCAGTTGGTAAAGAAAGAGTTGTTAGACAGGTCAGGGTCCCCGACCAGCCGCTGCAGCAGGGCGTCCCATCCGCATTGGCAAACCATCCACCACAGCTCCTCATCAGCCAGGAAGTCCGCGCAGCCAGGCTCGTACGTCGGCGTCTGCCCCATAGTGGCCACAATCTCACTCCACGCCCAGCAAGTCTGCTGGATAAGTTGCTGGGGGGGGTAGCCGCCTGAGTAAAAACTATGCGATTTCGTGCCTTCCAGGCGTGCCAAAGTAAAAGCGCCGACTAGGAATCGCCGTCAAATTGCCCCGGGGGGCGGGGGGTCTTCTGCATGCACGCCAAGTGGCACGCATGCAGGGGTAATCATAAATGAAGTGGTTGAGGGTCTCGGGGTCATGGCCACAACGCGGACACGTGGGGTCTTGCAAGATGCTGCGCTGTTGCAGGAACACACGAACGGGGAGCGTGGTGGATTTGAGCAGCCAGAGAAAGATTTTTACTTTCTCGGGGAGCCGCCTGCGCCAAACTGCCATCCAACCATCCTCAGGGGGTATTTATGGGTCAAAAGGGCACGCGGATCGAGGTGGAGCCAGTTCAGATTCAACATCTACCGCACGTGCTGGTAGAGAGTCATCCAAGGCCTCGAGACATGCGAACCAGACATCTAGAGTGTGTACTTTCGGTGAACGATACGACCCCACTGACTGCACTCCCCTCGAGCATGAGTGAGCCGACGGACCAGCCGCTGCTGCCCCATCTTTACTTAATATCTTGTATTAAGTAAAGATGTATCTTAATATTTTTCTTTCATAGCTTTATTTATCTTTCTATAGAGATTTTGAAAGGAAAATAGTTCATTGCACAAAAGATCATACATTTCTTCATCAATTTTAATTACTTGATTCTCACCTTTGGCAGTGCAATCATCATCCATGAGAGCCATGTAGATGAGATGTGAATCCTTCATAGTGTTATCTACCTATTCACTTTGTTCTTTATCGTCCCCACTAGTGTAGAAGATTATCTTTTTGAATCAGCTTCAATTTTATATCTCTATTGCAACTTGCCAATGCTAGGACATTCGGAGGCCACATGGCCTCTTCCATAACATACCCAACACTCTATGTGAAACACCACAAGAATTTTGAGTTTAGCACTTGTCCAATAAGAAGCAGATCTCCGTGACCCTCAAACGATGTTGGCTACATTTGAAGTCACATGGCGATTTTGAAGATCGAAACGCTCGGTTTTTACCAAGTGTTGTGCCAGTGTCTACGCTCGGCGTATACGCCCAGCGTCTACGCCCAGCGAATACGCCTCACATGTACGCTCAACAGGTGCAACAGGAGCAAGAATTGAAGCAAGTCGGCAGCCAGCATCCATCAGCATATACACCCAGCGTATACGCCAGCATCCATCAGCGTATATGCCTAGCGTATATGCCAGCATTCATCAGTGTATACGCGGGCGTATACACCAGCATCCATCAGCGTATATGCCCAGCATATTCGCTAGCATCCATCAGCGTATACGCCCAACGTCCATCCAAGTTCACACGCCCAGCAAGTCCAGCGTATACGCCTGGCCTGATGTAGCATATACGCCCAGCGTATACCATGTTTCTAAATGTACACGCCCGGTCGACACGCCATGTGTCTCCAAACCCGATTTTCCCGGTAACCCTTCCCCTATAAAAGGCCCAGTTTTTCGTGTTTTCAAGGTCGGCAAAAATTGACCAGAGCAGACCCAGAGCAATTACGCTGTAAAACTAAAGCTTGAAACCCTCACACGCTGGAAGTCCTGTACGCTGAGCACAGTCTACGCTCCGCCTACCGTGCGAACCAGTCGCCTCCCTGCACCCACCGGGGCTTTACGTCTGCCTTGTGCTCAACCACAACTACGTTAGACCGGTGCACTACATTTCCACTTTATAATACAGTTTACAAATTTACGCTGTGT
Source organism: Gnetum montanum (assembly GCA_015680685.1). NCBI lineage: Eukaryota > Viridiplantae > Streptophyta > Gnetopsida > Gnetales > Gnetaceae > Gnetum > Gnetum montanum. The sequence continues at coordinate 94,918 of MNCI01009868.1, read as the reverse complement.
TCACACTTTCTGTTTATGCTTGTTTACGCTTTACGCTATTTATGCCCAGTTTATTCTTTACGCTCTGTCTACGCTCTATTTACGCTGTTTACGCTTTACGCTCTGTTTAAACCCTGTTTACGCTGTGTACGCCCTGTTCACACTATTTACGCTGTATACGTCTCGTTTACGCTGTTACGCTGTCCACACTTTGTTTACACCCTGCTTTCACTGTTACACTGTTTACACTTTGTTTACGCCCTATTTTCACCGTTCACTCCGTTTTACGCCCATTACACAATTTACATATAACCCAGCATATAACACTTCGGTGGCGCTCGGGGAAATCTTTGTCTGATCCGTGTGCGGACCACCCAAGGTACCCTACCTTCGTGCATTCCAGCACGCCCTCAGGCGAAGGTAGGGTCATCTGTGCCCATCCTGCGATCCCGTGGTCTCTGTTTTTCCTTCCAGCCGGGGACCGATGATTTCAGGCAGTACAGAAATTGGCGCTAGAAGGAGGGCCTCCGCTTAAACAACTTGACTGTATGCTCCTCGGCTTCTACGCTCATCAGCGTTTTTCGCTGTCCTGTTTAAACCCGACTTTCAGCGTCTACATTGTCAATCTTCCAGCATCTACGCTGCGACCAAACCCTAACGTTTACGTTGTCAACCTGCTAGCGTCTACGCTGCACGCTTACTCAAGCATCTACGCTGCATACTTAGTGTTTACGCTGCCCGAAGACCAGCATGTACGCTGCATACTTAGCATTTACGTTGCATACTGACTAGCGTTTATGCTGCACACTGACCAGTGTTTACGCTGAACACTTAGTGTTTACACTCAATCAGTTTTACATACATAATCTATCACCATGAATCCCGTAAACACCACTGCTGCCACTACCCAGGACATTAACATCTCAGACACCATGGATGCCCAGCAGTCTGTCACACCACACTTGGGAGGGCAATCCAAAATGGGGCCCCGTCGGTCTTTGAGGTTACAAGGGAGAGATCCAACCGCTAACGTTATAACCCAAGACGAGTATAACTTCATCTGCATTAAGATACAAGCCAGCCTGGTAGTGGATCGGGTTGAAATCGAAGTAAAGAGACAATTCGAACTCTTTTACAAGGGAGGACACGAGTTCATCCCTTCCCCATATCACGTAATCCCCATTCCAGAACAATTCTCAGAGCTCTTTACTCAGCTCCTTCTGCACAGGAGCCAGTCATTGGACCAACCCACGCTAGAGCCTCAGCTAGGGGAAGAAGATGAGTTCGCTGCCCAATCTGAGCAGGGAGACTCATACCACACCTTGAGCCCCCAAGCACAGATGAACCCCATCTTCCATCCCGGGATAGGGGAAGCCTTGTCCAGACAACACCCTAGACTCGCCCAAGTTCAGGTGCCACCACCAGAAACGCCAGCACTCATGCACATTCCGCTCCTGAGTGATCCCCAACCTCACACCTTCCCTATAATAGTTACCCCTAATACAGCTGCGGGCCCATCCTCACAAGCACCGCCTCCTCATGATGGCACGGGACCAACGTTCCCACCTCGCGTAATTGGGATGCCGCATGTGATCCCCGTGTCTACATCAGCTCACTTCATACCCCATATCCAGACGCATATAGCTCCCCAAGCAGTCCCAGCCCAACAGGGAGTCCCCGCATACAACGTAGCGGGACAATGGCCAGCAAGGGGGGCATCATCATATCAAATTCCCCATCACCACGTTCCGCCCCACGCAATTCCCCCGATCATTGCTCCTCAAGCACAGCCCCAGTTGCAACAACAACAACAACCTCAACATTTTCCTTTTAACATCTCAGCCTTAGCACTGCTCACCGTTAATTACCCCCAGGCACAACCGTCGATCACCCAGCCTTCGACTTTTCAACCCGTGACCTAGCAATCAAGCTGGTATGCAGCTCCGCACCCCCAGCCTGTAGCTTCACCGAGCGCCCAAGATTGGGTAGACACTAAAAAATTGATGCTAGAATTAACAGATGAGGTAAAGCACCTCAAAACCGTCGCTGATGGAGAGCTGAAAGTAGTAGACTTCTACAATGATGATCCTATCAGCTCGTCTGTCCCACCATTAACTTTGCCCAAGGGTGTCCCCCTTCCAATGTTGACTAAGTACAATGGGGAGATAGACCCCAATGCCCACCTCATCATGTTCAGATTAGAGTGCGCACTCCTTCAGGCATGGCCCCACTCCATACTACGGGTATTCCCCATGTCCCTCGCGGGAAGGGCACTCGATTGGTACCGGGCCTTGCCCAGGAGTTCCATCCTTTCCCTGGACAATCTTCTACGTCAGTTTGTGACCAAGTTCAAGTACAACTTGAAACCCGAAGCAACAATGGACAGCCTCATGCAGATCAAGCAGGCACCGCTCGAACCAGTGCAGAAGTTCATTTAGAGGTGGAGCACAGCTCTCAACGAGTTGCATGACCCAATCTCTCAAACCTATCTGCTCACGATACTGAAAGGGGCTGTTAATGACTTCTTCAAGTCAAAACTGTATTACCTCAATGTGCGCGATCTGAATCAAGCATTTGAACAAATCAAAAACATAAAGGAAGCTGCTCAAAACAACAACGACCCTGCATACTTGGCCTTCAGGAACCAACACACTAAGAAAGACAAAGAAAAGGCCAAGGCGACTGTAGCAGCAATAGCGGGGGCATAGCAAACAAACACCACACATCAATACAAACCACCCGTTCCCCCCACTAACTGCTATCACCCCGCTCCCACAACAGCCTCAGAGTCGTCACCACAAAACCCGACGAACCGTACGCGTAACTTCGAGAGGAAGGAACCCTCTCAATACACACCTTTACCAATGAAGCCATCCCAGCTATTTGACCAACTCTTAAAGGCTGGATTGATGCAATACAAGTAATTGTTCCCAGCGGCTATCCAAAGACATGACCGGTTCTGTCAACTCATACAGAACCCAAGCCTGGCAATGCCGGATGAGCCGCCCGTGCCCAAAGGATTCAGGATAGATCGCTTCTGCGACTATCACCAACGCAACGGGCATGGAACAGATTACTGCTTCACCCTAAAGTAGGACATCCAAAAGATGATTGATGATGGAAAGATCACCTTCGATGGGGCTAACCCCGTCCAACCGCAAAACCAGACCATGGGGGTGTACAAAGACCCCCTGAACGCTAAAGAGACACCATACGTAATTACCTCAATCTATTGTGATGATGACTCTAGCACACCCCGCATCAACACCATCCATCCCGAAAACAAACAAGAAACATCTAACAAACCATTCGTGGTGCAGATCCCTCCCGCTAACTCTGCACCTCAATCACCTCACAACCCGCAATGGCCATTCGTAATCCAAGTGTCCTCCACCATACCTACCTCCAACGTCATGAAGCGCCAACAACCGTACGTAGTGCGCATCCCTCCGGCTAACCCCGCAGGTACACCAACCCCTCACGCTCGGCCTACACCTTTCGTAGTTCGAGTACCACCCACCGTTGCAACGACAGAGGCCCAGCCTCCGCCAAGACCAAACCCGTACGTCGTCAGGCTACCTGTGCAAACTCCTGCTCAATCGTACACACAGCCCCGTCTAGCTCCCTACGTCGTAAAGGTTCCTGGGTAATCCCAGACTCTGAGGTCAACTCCACCTCCGCGTGACACACGAGAACGCTTGGCAGATAGGCTTACGCGAGAACGCTTGGAGAAAGAGCGCCAACGGCTAGCTCTGGGGGCACCTAAGCCCACTCCCCTAAACTCTGTACCCATGTCATCATCTAACGATCAACCAAGCGCAGGCAACAAAGGTGAGTCGTCCGAAAACTGAAAAGCCAACAAAATGAGAGATAAAACTGTTGGGTCCGATGGATCCAGTCAGCACCGATAGAAACACCCCCAACAGTGAAAACTTTGTAGCCGCCTTGACACAAGTCACACAGGCATTAAAACAAAAGAACACTTCACTGAGCTTGTATGACTTAGTCCTAACATCTCAAACACATCGGGAAGCTTTATTACGCATGTTAACGTCAATCCTGGTGAGCGAGGACTTACCCCCAAACGAACCCTCCATCCATGCAGTGATGTTCTCACCTCACGGGATTACTCCTAAGCCTCTAAGTTTTCATGATGACAACATCAAGGTGGATAAGAAAATGAAGAAGGTAACAACAGCACCCATGTTCATAACGATATGTATAAACCGGTTTAAGATACACAGGGTCCATGTAGACGATGGAGCTGCGACAAACGTTGTGCTGTACCACATCATTGAACAACTAGGACTTACTGAACTACTTAAACCAACCACGACTACATGTTTAAGGTCATTCAGTGGGTCACGCGTAATGTTGAAAGGTACAATAACCTTAAACTTTATAGCGGGAGATTAATTCCCAACATCTGCCGATTTCCTAGTAGTAGATGAGATGCTGGGGTTCAACCTAATATTGGGAAGACCTTGGTTAGCCCAACTAAGAGCTGCCTCTTCCCCCATACATTAAGAAATCCACCTGCCTTATGAAGGCAGAGAAATCGTCATACACGGTGAGGCGGCTACTCCTATTATCGCGTCGCATATGGACATGGACCAAGGCTCGGAAGTCGAACTGGAAAGACCTAGCCAAAATAACGAGAATCCGCAACCATCGGTAAGCAGTAAATCTTTCAACATGGAACAAAAGCCTCCTCAAACAGAAACGCCTGTGCCTCCTCAAGTAGAAGCTAATATAGAGCTCTCTACGGACACTGAAATATCTGAAAATGCTAACACGAGAGACATTCCATCAGAGGTCCCTTGGGCCAAATTACCGTTTAATGTAATCAGCGAAGGGGACGCTGAATACCGGATCATACCTGTTGAAACATCGTCTAACATTAAAACGAAGAAAATCAAAAAACTACTGAAATGATACTATCACTCTTAGTCTAAAATGACGTTAAACTACAAAAAGTATGGAATGAAGTTAAACTATAACAAGTCCGAAATGACACTAAACTACGATAAAACAGGAAAAACAATTAAACGCCACTCCCAGTCCGAAATGACACTAAACTATCATGTCCACAAAGACATAAAACTAGCCACGATCAGCAATGATCGGTTGACCGAGAAATCTATCCACGTCCTCCAAAACATTTTCCAATTACACAAGGGGCCCGAAATGGCCATAAACTACGCATGGGGCCCGAAATGGCCATAAACTAGTACATGTTTTTCACTTTAATTTTATAATCACATTTCAGTAATACACTTAAAACAGAAAACAAACCAAAATATTCTTGCATGTCTATCTCTTGATGAACTCAAAATCAACAAAAAATATTTATTATTACATACAATCAACCGTCTCTGTTCATTCCACAATCTGCAAGTTACAGTTCCAGTATAAATCTGAGTCGAAAAACAAAAAAAAAACAAAACAACTTAAGAGCTAAAATGTTAAACATCTGGGACATGACGATCGTCCCCCTTGGACCCGCCAGCGTCGGAAGCCTCTGCTCCACTGGGGCCAGCTTCTCCAGTTTCATCTCCACCTTCCTTATGAAAAGGTCAAAAAGAAATAGAGATAACAAACACAAGAATAAGTGAATGTCAAAATTTCAAATATTATTCAATCAATTAACTTCATGAACATGAAACGCTTACCATAGGGGGTCCCCCCAGGCCGAATTCCAGTCGCTGCAGGATTTCCTCTTCGAGAACACTTGCCCAATCTGTCCCGTCGAGACCCAAGTCAACATCTGCCAAAGCCTTTCCCTTGTCAACATCCGACCAGGTGGGACGTTTCAAAGGGAACTCCCCCACTGACACCTCCCCGGAAGCAGTTGTTATCCGCCGTTTAGGGGATTCCATCTCTACAATTGTGTTTTGGGCAAATGTGTCACAGGCAGAGCGTAGACCAAGGCCTTCCACAAACATTTCAAACTGTCGCTTCTCAATAGACACTTCTTTTAACGACTTCTTATACTGATGCTTGTGGTTCTTCTCATCTTGCCCCCATTTGCGAACTTTGGAGGCGAAAGCCTTCTAGTCGTGGCATTTGGTGTTCAACAATTCGATTTGATCCCTGCGCTTCCCTAGTCTCCGTATCAATCCTGTGTGACGATTGAGTAGGTTCCAATACCTCGTATACATGACCTCAGAGGTCCGCCAAGAGCGATTATTGTCTAATTTGACTGCGGCGAATTCATATCGGGCCTTCAGATCGTCACGTTCCACCGTTGGTTCAGAAACCTCTTTCTCTTTCACCTGAATCTGGAGCCACAATTGCTCAATGGATCGCCTGCACGTCCATACTGCCTTATCATTGTGAACAAATCCCTCTGCTACCTCTTCGTAAACGGGTCTGGGCACTTGTTCAATTTCTAGGGAAAGTGTGGGCAAACTCTCCATGTTGACAGTCTCAGACGGATCCCACCTCAGTTGGGCACCTATCAATAGGGAAAAGACAAACTTCAGAACAGGAAAAATCGAGAATCAGACTCTAACATAGTAAAGATCTTTGGATGTTCCCATACCTATTTCAGGATGAATCCCTTCGATCCGCTCAACGACCTCCTCGGTCACACCAGCTACGAAATCCCTTTTACTTGGCATTTCCATCCAAGTAAAAGGTCCATCAGGGCGCAACGTGCTGACCTTTGGCGGCACTTCAGGGGGAATCTCTGACTCCTTCTCAGGGATGGTCTCACTCTCCTCTAAGTCAAGCGAAAAATCCATAATGAGATAAAAATATATTAAGCTACACAACTAAGTAACGAGACATACCATTCCTCCGATGTGGGAGGGGCTCCAAGGTCCAAGTTGCCTGTGAGAAAATTACTGAACATCTCTTCAGTTTCCGCCTGATCATCTAGTGGTTTAGTGTTTCCAGTTCCTTCCCCCAGCACTTCAGTCCCTCCTGCCGGGTCAGTTAATTCCTCATCCTCAGGTATAGTCTGCAAATCATGTCTCTTGACTTCTCAACACAAAACAGATGAAGTTAGCCGCATACAACCATTAATCGTTCAAACTATCCACAAGATAAGCGAAGTAAAGAAAATGAGAGGTTTACCAGGTATTTTAAATCAAATCCGCTTTACTTTGGGCAGTTCAATATCACTGGTCTCCTCAGCTTCGCGGTCACGCTTCGCCAATTTTGATTTGGCCTTGCCTATGGTGTCTTTGACTACCCGTTCCGCCTTTTTGGCAGCGTAGGACATTCCGTCTGGTTCCGGCCCTACACTGTCACGCGTATGGAGTGAGGTGCCAGACGATCCACCCGTAGTGATCGTAAGGGATTCATCAATCCCCTCAGGGACGTCTTGGGACTTAGCCGTGTCGAATAGGTGGTTTACCCAGGGGCGAGATAACTGATTCCTATCCCACAAAACATATCTGTCCTCCTCACGAACCACTAAAAGTTCAGCCAAACGACGAACATAACCGGCAAAAAAGGCAAAAGTGAAATGGGACTGGGCGTCTATGTTCAAACGTAGCCACACTATCTCTTTAGTCATGCCCGATACTAAGAATTTAGCCCAATTGTAGCGCACACCAGCCTCTAGAATAGTGCACACGACTCGCACTCCTTCAACCCCGAGACTCTTAACCTGCGATAGAGTCTTCAGAAAAAGACATGCCCGAAATAAGGGGTAAAGCTCGTTGACTTCCTCAACTTTCGTTCTCCCCTGCATTGGAAATCCTTTGGCGCCCTTCGTCACCCCTAACTAATCCTCTAAAGCGTGGATCGCCTGAATTTCTTTGTGCGGCCTATCTAAAACAATATTTACACCACTTGTAGGCATGCCAAACAAATCCGCAAAAAATTGGGGTGATAATTCAAAAATTACTTTAACGCCCTTAATGCGAGCGCAATAGCGAGACACAGATCTGTCAAACGAATCCACGATCCCGATCATCTCCGTTATAGACACGTTTGGGCTAGGGGCCATGAAGAGCGCCATGAGGTTGGCATGTTCTAAACAGGCAATAATGGATGGCGGGGCTTTTACCCATAACCACTTCTGAGCGGCAACGGTTTCACCGAATTTCATAGAAAGAGTTGCTTCAGTCCGCCCAGTCACAACAGAATCCCCGCCAGAGGTAGTGCCAGCTGTAGAAACAAATTCAAAACTCTCGCATTAGTTTAACACTCGACAATTGAACAAACACATCATGACATCTAGAAAACATTGCCACCTACTCTCTGTGTTAGATTTTGAGGTTTCACCCAGATCAGAAGCAGATGGAAAGATTAGGCCATTAGGGGACCAGTCGGCATGAAACCATCCACGTGCGGTGAATTGTGCAAACGCCTTAGAAAATTTCTTGTGGAAGTGCTTCATGGCACCGCTAGTGTGGGCCAAAATAGCCCCGCGAAGAGTGGGGCCCACCATGAACACCTCCAAAGCCATGCGTGCCAATGCGATCCCATCATCGCCTGCGTAGGCCCCTTCTTTCGTAACTTTCGGCCTACGGAAAGGCGAAAACAAGTGTTAAAACAAGAGTAAATATTTGAATATAAAAAAGAGGAACAACCAGATCTAAAACGAGATTACCTTTCTACCCGGTATACTGAGCTGGGAGGATTTTGAAACAAGGTGTGTGCGCGGCCAGCTAGAAATAATGTGTCGTTGATATAGTTAGGCCCCCGCGGTAGCCGGTCCCACACACACGTCAATGGACGTGTAGATTTTGGACCACCGGGGGGAACACCCTCGGCGACAAGTGGCCCTTCATCAATATCATCCATAAACATTCTAACACCCTCTACTGCGCCGGGTAACATGGCCTCGGTGATGCTCCGCGCTACATCCTCGCCTAGGTGGGACCAAATCACAACCCTAAAATGGTCTAATATGAAGGCCAAAAATTTGTGGGCCCCGTCCCAAAACCAGACCCCATTGCTCTAAACGGTTAACTCTGGGGTCGGATCACCGCCCTCAATGGGACCAAACCAGGTCAACACCCCAACTAGCTCAACCACTAGAAGGGAAGGTTCAACGTCCCTGCAAACCATTAAAACAACCCCAAAGATTAATCGTACTCAAAACTTCATTTTGAAAAATAGACATTCGCGGAAATTTTTTTCTAACTGTTACGCTGGGCATAGACAAAACAGTTACGCTGGGCGTATACGCTGGGCGTAGAGACAAAACAGTTACGCTCGACGTATACGTTGGGCGTAGAGACAACAGTTATGCTCGGCGTATACGCTCGGCATAGAGACAAAACAGTTACACTCGGCGTATACGCTGGGCGTAGAGACAAAATAGTTACGCTCGGCATAGAGACAAAACAGTTACGCTCGGCGTATACGCTGTGTGTAGAGAAACAGTTACGCTAGGTGTATACGCTGGGCGTAGAGGCAAACAGTTACGCTGGGCATATACGTTGGGCATAGAGAAATAGTTACGCTCGGCATATACGCTGGGCATACACGCTAAAAAAAAAACAAATGTCTACGTCGTACATAATACAAGAGTATGCTGAACAGGCTTACGCTGCGAAATATCTAACTTACGCCCAAAGTATAAGGTATGGAAACCCTCGGCGTATATGCCGAGCGTAGACCATCTACGCCAGAGGCAAGTACAAGTGTCTACGCTGGGCGTATACGCTGAGCGTATACGCCGGCAATCGTCTACGCTGAACACTGAAAAACGAAGCCGTGACAGTCTACGCCGAAAACAACACGCGCGACGTTTATGCCGGTACAATACCCTGAACCCTTTACGCTCGGTGTATACGCCAAAACCCTGTATGCTAACTATCTACGCTACAAAAACAAACGCGAAAGAATAAACAAAAAACAGAGTCAAGAGCCTACCTGCTAAAAGATCTAGGCCATGCGGGAAGACTTGGGCAGGGTAGGCCCTGCAGCATCGCCTCGCTCTCCTCCGTGAACGTCAGCTCCAGTCCTTTTCTTCCTCGGTTGTCTATTTCCTTGCCTCTGCCCATCTCGGCATTTACGCTATGTTCTCTTGGTGTCTATGCTGGGGTTTCGCTCGGCGTCTACGCTGGGGTTTCGCTCGCACGCTCACGCTCGGAGGGACAAATGACAAATGAAGCCCCTTTTCCCCTTTTATAGCACTCCGACGCCGACGCCGATGCTGACGCTGATGCTGGCATTGACGCCGCCGCCGCCCTTCATTTTCCTGACCTTTTTGCCTCGTTTTTTGTGCTTTTTCAGATTTGCCTTGAATTTTTGAAAAATACATAAAAATTACATGCATAAACTAAGTAAAACGTAAAATTTCGGCATTAAACTGCCGTTCGTTGCCAGGTAAGGCATTAAACTGCCGTTCTTTGCTCGGTAAGGCATTAAACTGTCGTTCGTTGCCCGGTAAGGCATTAAACTGCCGTTTGTTGCCCGGTAAGGCATTAAACTGCCGTTCCTTGCTTGGTAAGGCAAGAAACTGTGGTTTCACTGTCACGTTAATCCACTGTCATACATATACACTAAAAATTGCCAAAAGATATAAAACGACCATCGCTATCTTACTAGGCTCTCTATTTATTGACAGGAATCAGCCTAATGGATTGCAAGCGCTTGACTAAGCCGTTAGTTTTTGATGGACCATACGGCGAGGTTCAAAGGAACATCGATATGAAGCTCATCCATGTGAGTTCGTCAACAAACAATGCAATAATAGCTTCAACACAGCAAACGGTTAACGACTATGAGGGTATGACAAAATCCCTCGACATAGAAGCCGAAAATATTACCGAAGATCCTCTAACCGAAAGTCCCATCACCATGCCTGATGGGGAAATTAAAATTCTAAAATTAAGCGCATTACTAGAACCGCGTCTGGCTAGAGATATCGAAAACGTGCTTAGGGACAATATGAAAGCGTTTGCTTGGTCCTATACGGACATGCCCGGACTAGACCCTCGTATCATCCAACACAACATTATCCTTGACCCAAGACTAAGGCCAGTGAAATAGAAAGCACGAAAGGTTAAGCCTGAGGTGGCATTAGCAGTTCGTAGTGAGATTATCAAGCTTTACCAAGCTGGTTTCATTAGGGCTGTTGATTACGCCGAGTGGGTGTCAAACATGGTTATAGTCCCAAAGAAGAACGAAAGTATCCGCCTATGCATTGACTTCCGAGACCTCAACATAGCAACCATAAAAGATGACTTTCCCTTACCTAGCATTGATCAACTAATTGATTCAACCGCTGGGCATGCCTTGTTATCTTTTATGGATGGGTTCTCCAGGTATAACCAGATACGTATTAATCCAGAACACCAGCTCCGAACCACTTTTATGACACCTTGGGGAACCTTTTGTTACATGATGATGCCTTTCGGTCTCAAGAACGCTGGGGCCACATATCAAAGGGCAATGACATACATCTTCAGTGATTACATCTTACATTCGCTCAACGATTACGTGGATGACATAGTGGTTAAATCAAAAACGTCAGAACAACATGTACAGGATCTTGACCTAGTGTTGAAACGTTGTCTAAAATACGAACTAAGGCTTAACCCAAAGAAATACGTCTTCAGCGTCAAGACAGGTAAACTGCTTGGATTCGTAACCTCAAAAGCAGGGATACGGGTAGACCCCGATAAGGTTAAGGCCATTGCAAACCTGAAATCACCTAGCAACTTAACCGAACTTCGAGGGCTACAAGGTCGATTATAGTTCATCAGGAGGTTCATAGAAAAATTGACAGAAAAGCTAACACCTATGAACCACCTACTACCCAAAAATGTCCATTTTGAATGGACCCTACAGTGCCAAGAAGAATTTGACAACATTAAGACGACGCTCGCTCGACTACCCATGGTGTACCCACCCAAAAATGACAAGTCGTTTTACATCTACCTTGCCACATCAGAATCATCAATCGCATCTATGCTTTGCCAGAAACAAGATGATGGAATTGAAGTCCCTGTATACTACCTGAGCCATGCATTAGTGACCCACGAAAAAAGATACAACGACGTAGAAAAGTCATGTTTATCTTTAGTTTTCTCTCTAAAGAAATGGCAACATTATCTTTTCCAAAATCAGGCTAACATAATTTGCAAAGATAATGTACTTAGAGCTATAACTGGAAATATCTACGAATCAAGCAGGATAGCCCGTTGGAAAGCCATCATAGCTGAGTTTGACCTGCGCTACATGGCACAATCGTCAGTCAAAGGTCAAGCCATAGCAAATCAAATGACTACGTCGCCAACACAAGGTCTAGGTACAATAGAAGCCGAATTCCCAGACGAAAATGTAAATGTAATAGATACGGTGCCGGATAACTATGATGCCATTCTAAACTTCAATGGAGCATCCACCTCTCGAGGAGGAAGTGCTGCCGCTGTAATCACATACCCCTCTAGGGAAATTAAACCTTTTGCTTACCGCTTCAATTTTCATTGTACTAATAACATAGCAGAGTACGAAGGCCTCCTTAGAGGTCTCGCGGCCGCACTAGCTTCAGACATTACACGGCTTGTAGTTAGAGGGGACTCACAACTAGTCGTAAACCAAGTCACAGACTTCTATACATGTAAAGTGCAACACTTACAACCATACTATGATTTGGCTAAACACGTACTTAAATAATTCGAAAGCGTCGATGTCCAACACGTCTCCAGGAATGACAATACCATTGCAGACGCATTAGCAACCTTGGCCTTAAACATATCCCCCGACATGTTTCATGCATTACCAAGCTCGGTAACCAGTTGTGCCGAGCCCATAACCAATACTCTCGACATGCTGCCAATCGCATCTGTCAGTACAACACACGCTAATGAATGGTATGATGACGTAAAGGAATATCTTCTGCATGGCGAAACGCCACAACATTTAACAAACGCACAAAAGGATGCAGTACGCAAACGTTCTAGACAATACACACTAATAGGAGACACATTGTGTCGTAGATCCTACGAAGGCATATTGTTGACATGCGTCAATAGTACCGAAGCAAAAACAATTGTTGAACAAGTACACGACAGAATATGCGGGGGACACATTGCACCGAAGGCAACGGCAACCAAAATAAGACGCTTAGGCTACTATTGGCCACACATGGAGTACGATTGTCTGTCCAAGGTCAAAACATGTAGTACTTGTTAAAAACACAGTAATCTAATCCATATCCCACCAAATGAGTTGCACACAACACAGATCACATGGCCCTTCCAAAAGTGGGGATTAGACCTTATAGGCCCGATAACAACCACATCTTCCGCTGGGCATGGTTTTATCATAACGGCAACCGAATACTTCACAAAATGGGTAGAAGCTGCGCCCCTTCGAAAAACCACTTCTAAACACGTGTGCCACTTCATCCTCGAAAACATTGTGACCCGTTTTGGCATTCCCATGACAATCATCACTGACAATGGGCCACAATTTAGCAGTGTCGAGAACAAAACGTTTTGTGATAGTCTAGGGATCAAACATTCGTTTTCATCCCCTTACTATCCTCAGAGCAATGGGCAGGTGGAAGCAACAAATAAGACAATCATTATAATACTCAATAAGATGCTTGCTCAAAGTAAACGAAGATGGCACGAAAAACTGGTGTATGCATTGTGGGCATACTGTACTACACATCGGACCTCGACAGGTAAAACTCCGTATAGTCTTGTTTACGGTTCAGAAGCTGTGTTACCTTTGGAATTACAGGTACCATCTCTAAGGATCACGCTTTCTAGACTCCTCGACGATGGGCAAAACAATGATCTGCGCATCATTGACTTAGACTCGGTGGAGGAGGAGCGTGTACATGCACTCGATCAAATCGAATGGTATCAAAAACAACAGCGTTAATGACATCGACATGATGTTCGTAAGCGCCCCATCAAAGAAGGAGACCTCATGCTTAAGGCTGTTCGAGAACACCCAGATAAATTCTCTATCAACTAGGAAGGGCCTTACCTGGTCATTAAAGCATTCGACAACGAAGCTTTCAAGCTAGTTGACATGGACGGAAAAGAATTTGCAAATCCAACTAATCACTTGTTCCTGAAACCGTTTTATACATAAATTTGAGCTCAGGTACGTGTTAGTCCTGGAATCACGACTATAAACTGATACCATAGAGAAGTCCTGGAATCACTACTATAAACTGATACCACAGATAAGTCCCGGATTATGACTATAAACTGATACCACATAGAACAGTCTTGGGTTACGACTTAAAACTGACACCACCATTGTCCTTGTATTATGACAATAAACTGATACCCCACAGTGTCCGCAATGACGATAAACTAGCATCCTCCTGGCATGATAGTAAAATGTCACCTTCAGAACCATCAGAGTCTGCTAAGACTATAAACTAGCTTGCCTCTGCATGGTCCGCTAAGACGCGAAACTGGCAACGTACCGTCCGCCATGATGCTAAACGGGCAATGTCCAATGAGTTACGACACAAAACTAACCCATGATAGTCTGTCAAGACTGTAAACTGGCACGTTCATCTCTGACCCTTCACTCCACAGCCATATTCATTCATCAGAATCATTGCATCCCTCATCGGCACACAATCTCATCAGCGCCGTCGACATTCGCAGTTGCTACTCAGAATCGCCCCAAATATTTTTGTTCACCTGCAGCTGTTTAAATCTAAGCTCGTTTATTCACTCATGATTTTCTTGTCTCCTTGGAGTTATGTTTGTAGGATGACGCTCAGAAGTTCTCGTACGAGAGTGCATTTCATCATAGGCAGCAAGATGAAGCAATGTCCATTAATCCACCTGGAAAGACTAAATCAAACCGTTAACCCGTACATTCCCATTCCCCAAAAACTCACTATTATGTTCACCAAACTATTGCACACTGCAAAACATTACAGCAGCCACAACACACAAAACACAATCTTCTCACATGAGTACAAGAGAAATTTCAAAAAAAAAAAAAAAAAAAAACAAAGCCCTTGGCACTTCCCACACAAGCCCCAGGCGAGAAGGCATCGGCCTTGAACATAGGTACTCATGTCAAAAGCAATCAAGAAACATCCTGCTGCATGGCTTTGGCACGTTGCTTACAGTTTCCCCAAAGAAGGGTGTTGTTCCTCCAAAGAATGCAAAACATCACCTCGTGGCTTTGGCATTGACAACCAGCTCACTTGAACACTAACCAAGAGCACGGTTCCGCCAAAGGACGCACATCGCATGCCTGAATTCCGAGTCTGCCAAAAAATGGCTATCGACGAGGACTGGCATGCCACACACCCGAGCATCCCATTTCCCCAGCATGATCCCTTGGGCAGTCACCAATCCCCACAATCCCTTCTCTCCTACCAGTTACCAATCTCACCTTTTTCAATCCCATACACTACTAAACATGGTACGATGACGTCTCGTCAAGTGGCAAGGGACAAAGCTTTTATCAAGATGCTTGTGGTGTTTTGCGCTTCTTTTTCGACGCTTCTCGGGTCGATTCCTCCAAGAGTCAACAAAGAGGGGCCAATGAAACACCACAAGAATTTTGAGTTTAGCACTTGTCCAATAAGAAGCAGATCTCCGTGACCCTCAGACGACGTTGGCTACATTTGAAGTCACATGGCGATTTTGAGGATTGAAATGCTCAGTTTTTACCAAGTGTTGTGCCAGCGTCTACGCTCGGCATATACGCCCAGCATCTACGCCCAGCGTTTACACCCAGCGAATACGCCTCACATGTACGCTCAATAGGTGCAACAGGAGCAAGAATTGAAGCAAGTCGGCAGCCAGCATCCATTAGCGTATACGCCAGCATTCTTCAGCGTATACGCCAACATCCATCAGCGTATACGCCCAGCGTCCATACAAGTTCACATGCCCAGCAAGTCCAGCGTATATGCCCAGCATATACGCTAGCCTGATGTAGCGTATACGCCCAGCGTATACCATGTTTCTAAATGTACACGCCCAGTCGACACGCCACGTGTCTCCAAACCCGATTTTCCCGGTAACCCTTCGCCTATAAAAGGCCCAGTTTTCCACGTTTTCAAGGTCAGCAAAAATTGACCAGAGCAGACCCAGAGCAATTACGCTGTAAAACTAGAGCTTGAAACCCTCACACGCTGGAAGTCCTGTACGCTGAGCACAGTCTACGCTCTGCCTACCGTGCGAACTAGCCACCTCCCTGCACCCACCGGGGCTTTACGTCTGCCTTGCGCTCAGCCACAACTGCGTTAGACCGGTGCACTACATTTCCACTTTATAATACAGTTTACAAGTTTACGCTGTGTTCACACTTTCTGTTTACGCTTGTTTACGCTTTACACTGTTTATACCCAGTTTACGCTTTACGCTCTGTTTACGCTGTCTACGCTCTGTTTACGTTGTCTACGCTCTGTTTACGCTGTTTACGCTTTACGCTCTGTTTAAACCCTGTTTACGCTTTACTCTCTGTTTACGCTGTGTACGCCCTGTTCACACTGTTTACGCTATATACGCCTCGTTTACACTGTTATGCTGTCCACACTTTGTTTACACCCTACTTTCACTGTTACACTGTTTACAATTTGTTTACGCCCTGTTTTCACCATTCGTTCCATTTTACGCCTGTTACACAGTTTACGTATAACCCAGCGTATAACACTTCGGTGGTGCTCGGGGAAATCCTTGTCTGATCCACGTGTGGACCACCCAAGGTACCCTACCTTCGTGCATTTCATCATGCCCTCGGGCGAAGGTAGGGTCATCTATGCCCGTCCTGCGATCCCGCGGTCTCTGTTTTTCCTTCCAGCTGGGGACCGACGATTTCAGGCGGTACTCTATGGAAAACACATCAAAATTTAAATTTGTAGGATTTTTACCCTTTTCCTTAACTTTGGATTGATTTGGTCTTATTTGGTTGAAGCTTCTTCCTTTCCTTGCAAAGATTCTTTGAACTCTTCTTGATAGAAGAGTTATTTTATCTTCATTATTTATTTCTTATTTAATCTAATCCTTTTCTTTTGATGCTAATTTTAGGGCAATGGGCTTTTTATTTATTGCTCCTTCAGTTATGAGATTCATCTCATAAGCAATTAGAGCACTCTGAAGCTCCTCAAATTTAAGAATTAAAATTTCTTTGATTTCTTCCATAATAGTGACCTTGGATTTGAACTCAGGCTATAATTTCTAGTCATTTTATTGATTACATTGGTTTTATGAAAGTTCTTATCTATTCCCCTAATAACTACAGCAAGATCATTTGCTCTAGAAAAGTAATCCTTAATCTTCTGTTCTTCCTTCATCCTAAGCTTGTCATATTCACTTTGCAATATTAAGAGTTTTAATTACTTAACTATAGATGTGCCCTCATAAGTCGCTTCTAAGGTTTCCCATATTTCCTTTGTAGTATCACACCTAGCTATTCTATTAAATTCTAATTTATTCATGCACAATATAAAGAAGTTTTGGCTTTAGAGTCATACATAAACTTATCTTTTTCTTTAGTAGTCTATTTGTTTCATGGCATGCAAGCTTTTGAGGTGTTATCAACCAAAAGTGTGTAGCCTTCAAACACTGATTCCCATACATTGAATTTGATGGACTTGAAGAAGCCTTGCATGATTACCTTCTAATATGCAAAGTCAAATCCATCAAACATTAGTTGCTTTGTGTAGGACATTGCCTCCATAGTTTACTCTTGAAATTTGAAGCATGAAATTGACAATATTGAGCTTTGATATCACTTGAGGATCAAGAACTTAGAAGGAGGTTGAATAATTTTCCCAAATAAAATTGCTCCAACAACAAAAATACACACATTTTATGTAGTTTTCCAACTTTGGTATGTCCACACTTGGAGAATAGAATCCATGCACATCTCCAACCTTTGTTTCCTAAAAATGTGATTTCAAGGGTACCACCCCTTCTACAATCTTTGAGTTTTTCTTTAGAGTGTTTCATCACTATAAAAATACATGACTTCTAAAGATCCCAGTAAGCTGAATATGTGGTTTATAGGATCTCACAACCATTACAAAATTGATCTCTGCACCAAAGTGTTTCGATGCTGCAAAACCACTCAATCCCATATGATCCCAACAAGCTCAAGAAGGATGTCTTCTCATAAGAAGCACATCAACCCCACAAGGCTACAATAAAGAAAGAAAATGATAAGGAAAGTGTAACTAAATTTATAGATTCATGTACTTGAAGCTCAATACAATCATTACAAGCAAATGATATTATAATGAAAAGAAAAACTAAAATATTATAATATCCAATACTAAGTATTTGTGTGAATAGTTCTTGCACAATTTCCAAGATCTTGACATTTTCTTATAGCCTTGGAGTTTCTAAAAACTCCTAGGAATTTATGGAATGGCTACCAAAAAACTAGTATAGATTCCTACTTTGAATTTTATATGTTTACTTAACATAGCCCTCAACGCAGGAGAGACATGTACTTGAAAAATGAGATGTCTACTTGTACACATTTACTATTTGAGATAAACGTCTACTATTTATTAAGATGTCTACTCCACTTTTTCACTTTCAAGGCTAAGGAATTATCTTATCTATTTGACATCTTCATAGTTCTTGAAATACTATAGTTAGGCTTGTAGACTCCATTTTCATCCATGTTCTTATCTTGTCCATGTAGTCTTCATTTTGACATCTTAATGTGGATCTTGTTTCCTTGAATTCTCAGATCTCTTTGTGAAGTTCTTGATCATGGAGTTCTAAAATCAACCACACACATACATTCTACATTCTAAATACCAAAATGTCAATAGTAAATCTATTCAAACCCTTATTCTAATGGGGTGGATCCCACTAAGGAAAATTCTATTACTACATGAAAATAGGGGCATCAAATGATTTATAGCTTCCACTACCAACTTAGAAAACTTGATTAGATTATATATTAATTTATTATGTTTTGATTTTCAAAGACTTCCAAAATAGCAAAAACTCCATAATGGGAAAAATTTCCACAAAATCATATATATGTCTAAGATGATATCTAAAATAATCAAAAACATCTTAGAAGTAAGTTGGACAAAACTTTGAAATAATTTAAAAATTCATAAAAAGACTAAAAATAATCTAGACAAAATTACAATTTAATTTTCCATACCAAAACAAGTCCAGACTAATGAAAAATTGATAGATTCATAGCATAATAATGAAAATCATAAAAGAATAATTAATAATTAGGAAGTAGAGAGGAAGAATAGAAAAGGCAGAATAAATAAGATAAGCACATGAAAATAAAATAAAATAGAATTTCTTACAATGTTACAATGTCATTAAATATCTTCATATTGGCTTTGTTCCCTATTCAAAACACTCATATTATACTTTCACTTCATTCTAAACCAACATGCTAGAAACCTTTTACAATCCATAACTAAAAGAAAAAATCTAATTATAAACTAAAGAATCAAATGTAAAATGATACAAGGGCTTGACATGTGTGTAGAAATGGAAGAAATAGACTTAAAACAAACAAAACTATGCTTAAAATGACTTCAAAACAAAGAAACTCGATGGCAAATGGTTTTCATATGAAGAAATAGAATTGAAAATGGTTTTTATTTCATAAAATAGAAAATCATAAGTCAGAAGAATAGTAGTGGGAAAATCTAATGAATGAGAACATAAATTATACATACACTATGTGTGTGTGTTTGTGTGTTATACTATTTCTTTACTTTTATACTATTACAACTAACTATTACTCTTGTCAAATTCATGTGTATTTCATAAGTGACTTAACTTTTAATTTATTTTCTTAAAAAAATTTATAAGTATTTTCCATAAGTTCATTTTATAATTATTCCTTCCAACTAATACTTTTAATGTTTAAACATTTATGAGCATATATGGACTCCAAAAAAAATTCTAGTTAAATCTACAACATCTTTATCAATTGTCCCACACATCAATATGTCAAAATATCTTAGCACTACTCATCATAGTTATACATTTAAAATGCTAAAACATTTGTAGAATCTTAAATAAATAAAATTATGATATATCAAGAATTGTAACTCTTGTGCTAGTAAATCAAGGATTAAAACCAATGTTTCTAAATGTCTTTGACACATCAATATGTTTAAATTCTAGGCAAGAAATCATTCTAAGGTACTTCCTTAATAAATATGGCTATGTAATATTAATTAATGTTAAAAATGAACTATTAATTTTAATAATAGAAAGTAAGAGAGAATATGATCTTAGTAAGGGTTAAGATTCAAATTTCTCCATGAATAAAGTATCATAAAATATAGCATAAATAATGGTGAAATACAAGTAATTATTCAAGGCTAAAAAGTCCATTGCAAAAAATTTGCTACCTAGGATCAATCCTTCAATTATATGGTGAAATTGATAAAGATATAAGAAATAGAATTGAGGCAATATGATCAAAATAGAGACAAGCTAGTGGTGTTCCATGTGATAAAAGACTATCAATAAAATTGAAGGAAAATTTTCACAAGACAATAATCAAACCTCCTATGTTATTTGCTATTAAATGTTAGGTAGTACAAAAGAGGCATAAACAATAAGCTAGTATTGAGAAATGTAAATGCTTCAATGGATGTGAAATGTTACCAAAAGAGATAAAATACATAATATAAACATCATAGGAAGTTTTTGAATGGCTTCTATTTCAAATAAGATACAAGAACTATGGCTTAGATTGTTCTAAAATATATATAGAAGATCAACCAATGATCCTACAAATAAAGGTTGCTACAGCACTGTTCTAGGAAAGCTACTAAATGAAATACCAAAGAAGACATGGAAAAAAATAATCAAGGATGGTTTAAAGAAACTACAAAAAAACAAAGATCTAGCTCTTTATAGAGATGAATAGTGCAAAAGAAATCATGTAGTTGATTCCATTTTGTTGAAACAAGGTTAGAATAATGATGATGATGATGATGTGCATAATAAATAATACATTTAAAGAATGAAATATGCATAGAAAAGTTTTTGTAAAAGCATGATAATTAACAAAAATAAATACTTTTAATGATAATTTGATTTCAACATTTAATCATAAAATATATAGAAAATCTACAATTGAGATTTAATATTACTAAAATTACAAGATATAAGACTTTAACAAAATACTTTAGCAAGAAAAATATATTCACTTATGTAACAACAACAACAAAAATATTATTATTAAAATTAGAACTAATGTATTAAGGTACATCTAATAGAATTAATGAATTAAATGCATACATTAAATTATCTAATTAGTACTTAGGTTTTGATATACCATAAGTATTAATAATTGTATAATTTCTTCATGGATATTCCTAAGTTAAAAATTTGGGATATGATAGATCTGCTATGAAAAGGAGGGAGGGAGGGAGAGAGAGATGCATAATTGATGTTAAGGAAGTTAACTTTACTAAGTATTTTATTTGCATAATCTAAGGTTTGAAAAATTTTAAAAATAACAATATAATTCCAAGAGAAAAACACATGTATCCACAAAATGGTTCAAATGGTCTACAAGTATCTATGTCATTCATTTAATTCTTCAAAATATATTGAAATAAGTCTACATCACCTAAGAAAGAGGTTCCCAATGCCAAAGATGAAATAAGAAAACAATCAGAATATACAGAAATTACATATTTAACATGTCTTTAGATTATATTTGTGACATCTCATTCCTAGATGTTGTGGTAAATGTCAAATATACATTATATGAGACATTATGCATAAAGGACATACGTGGAAAATGTCAAATATGCTTAACATTTGACATTATGCGTAATGGAGATAATAAGGAAAAATGTAGGAGGGAAATGGAAAGAATGATTTATTAATATGGAATAGGATATCTATGTCATGCTCTAAGTGTTCTTTGGGATTATCTTCCTTTGACATCTATCTCTTATAGGCTATACAACACTACCACCATGGTTTGACCCACAAATGGCTAGAAGGAATGTCTAGTCCTCTTCTTATCTCACTTCACTTGGCACTTGTTACTCACCTTTAGCATCTCTAAAAGTTCATGTTGATATGATATCTAATGCTTAGGTATAAGTACCTTAGGTCAAAACTGCAAAGGTCACCTCTATAGACATATTTGTTATTACATCACATGCTTTTAGGACTTAATTACAACTTTCCCTTTCACGTTTTATTACAATAATGATGAGAGCAGTTACTCTAGTGATTTATTATAATTATTAGAGTGGTAAATTTTCTAATTATTAGAGTGGTAGTTTCTCTAAAATTAGAGTGACAGTTTTTCTAATTATTAGAGCAGCTGCTCCCAAGCCTATAAATATAGTGCCTAGGTGCACAATTTAGGAGGGAGTCTTGGAAGGAAGTCTTTCGAGGGAAGTCTTTTAGAAGTCAAGTAGCAAAAATTTTGTAGTTAGAATATTTTACAAGTGCCCACAGCAAGAGGTCTAAGTGTGGATGGATATTTATTCAAGCATTGTGTACCTGAGCACACCTTATGTATGGCAATAAAGAAAAGCTCTTCGATTCATCCTTGCAGCACTTGAGATTTGTTTTCTTACTCATTTCCTTTATTTTATTTTCTTCTACATTTATTTTATTTTATTTTATGCACCTTAAATTTTTGTTATTAGCACACATAGTACGATCACTTCGAGCATGCATGTAACACTTGGTAACCCAATAACAATTAACGTTTGGTAATCCCAGTAGTGTTGCACTAGTTTAGGATATGTACAGCAAGTGAGAATGGATACTAGTGTTAGGATTAGTTTAAATCCTAGTTAATTAGTAGTTAAGTTAAATTAGTCACTTAGTTATCTCTCTCTCTCATCCCTTATTAGTAGCAGGACATAAAAACATAAAAGCTATAAAAATAATATGCCTCAAACTTACTTAATCATACAATCGTGACATACAAGGAAGTTTGGGAAGACAACGATCAACCAACCCATCCTTATTCCACAAAGGTACATAGGCACTTGGTCCTTAGAATTTGACCAGATTGTGTGTGGAATTCTTGTATTCACATGGTTGAGCACAGGGGTACCTCGTCGCTCATCATTGACACCATTGCTAAGGACTTAGTTGTTTGTGCGCTAACTAGAACATAGGAAATCATTCACATCGTTGGAACAAATCCTTAGGGTTGATTGAGAAAATAATAAAAAAGAGTATATTACACACTAAATAGAAAAATATGTATCCTTCCTCATATGAAAGCACCTCACCACCTAGGTCTAAAATAGGAAACAATTAGTGGCGTAATACACATGACATTGATCTGCCAATCCCTCAACAATTTCGAGTGGTATATATTCATCCTAATGAGTATATAACAAAATTTACCTTTATTCTTCATCAAGATGAACAACTACGTTGGCAAGACTTAGAAGGTAACATAGTGTTACCTCCTGATTATTCAGTCTTGAGCATGCTTCTTCATGCTCTCACATGAATTGGCATGTTGCACTTACACACAGAATACATTGTGCAAGACCATGACTTGAGAGAATACCATCCCATAGAGGCACAACATCAAAGGGACTTGCAATAGGAGAGATTTCATAAGTCTTTGAAAGGTAAGTGGTCCCAGGATGCCCCACATGTCTTAAGCAAAAATGAGGGTGGTGAACCTACCTTAGGCAGTTGCCCACAAAAAAATGTTCTTCCCCTTGACTTTGGTCAAGGGGTTGTGTATCAAGACCTTCATCTCACTATTCATAACCCAAGTCCTAATACCTATGGGCACAAAGGATCCAAAAAAGGAACACAAAATCATGATAAAGATAGACATTTTGATCACAATCGTGATTGGGGTCGAGACCACAGAAGAGAAGGTAGTAGACACCGTCATGGTGAAAGTTCTCCTTCTTCTTCACCTTCATCATCTCCTTCACCCTCTCCTTCAATATCCAAACATGATCATTAAGAAAAAGACCATGGGGATAAAGGTAGGCAAAGTGGAAATCATAGATGAAATAGCTAGGAAAGGGGACAAGGACACTCTAGAGAGTCACGACATAGAAGAAAGAAGAGTAGGGAGCAACGTAGGCATCATAGACGCCATGCATGAGATGATCACAATGAACCCCTACTTGCTACTCAAAGTATGTTGGACATAATTGAGGCTATTAGAATTCCAACAAGGCACTAGAAAGATAGTAGGATCAAGAGATTAGATATGAACAATATCCCATGATTTGAAGGGGGCTACAATGTTGATCCTCAGAATCACTTACAAGAATTCCATGATGTGTGTGCCTTACAAAACATAGAGAATGAATGGAAAAAACTTAAGTTATTTCCATGGACACTAGTTAAAGAAGCAGAAAGTTGGTATCGGTCTTTAGGACCCGAATCCATTCGTAGGTGGAGTACTATGTTAGAACTATTTACTGAAAAGTACCAAATGTACTCCCAAGTGTCTAACTTGCGAAGGCAAATCCAAGGTTGAAAACAAGGAGGACATGAACCCTTGGATGCTACCATGGGCTGATATTATGCATTGTTACATCGTTTTCCTAGCCATTGTTATTCGGAAAGGGATCAACTGTGCCATCTCGTGAATGGGCTTAGGCATGAAACAAGAAGAACCCTTGGGACTTATGCCCAAGGGAGATTATCCAATCTTAGGTTCCATTAAATTCAAGGACTATTCAAGCAAGTTGCTAAGGAAGAAGATGAGCTATGGAAGAGAGAAAGTGTGGAATAGTATAACCGAGATCCTTCCCTCTAGAAGAGGGGAGTAAGATTTTGTGAGGATGAAGATTCACCACTCAAAGAGATGGTGGATAGGAAAACTTTACCTATCCAAAAGATGACATTAGAAGTTTCAGCAAAGGTAGACCAAATGTGGGATTTCCTAGATAATAGATTTCAAGCTATTCTTAAAATAGTAGAGCAGTCTAGAGAGAAAGGTAGTGATTGCAAAAAAGAAAAGAAAAAGAGAAGTTGAACATGCACGTAGCAAGGGTAAGGGCAAAGTTTCCATCATTGAAGAGGTTGTGGATTTGGAAACAGACAATGATAGTGGATGTGAGATATGTCAATATGACCATCCTAAGGGATGTTGCCCTGTAATCTCACATTTGTAGGAGTCTAAGGTGTATGCACTCAACCCACGATTAAGCAAAAGGAAAACACCCCAAAGGTTACCTTATCCTCAAGGTAACCCGAGGCAGTTCCACCAACCCTTAACATATTATCCCACTAGAAATCCACCACAACTGATTGAGAAATATCAATAGTGGTAGCACCCACAATCATGGAGAATGCCACCACCAAGGCAACAGTATCCTTACTGGCATCCTGACTCGTATGGATATTACGTGCAGCAGCCAATCTCCCCACATGACTCTACTAGTCACGTTACTCCTCAACCTCACTACCAAGCCCACGAGTATTATGGGACACCCTATTTTAAAGATGATATTCCACAAGCATATCATCTCTTTTATCTAGCCACATCTCTTCCACCAATAGCTCCACTACCACCTGCTCCCATAATGCAAGGTGAAATCTCTACCTAGCCATAGCAACGTAACACCACGAGGGCTGTTAACTCTTAACCTACTATTGATTCCAACAACCACATGAAGAAAAGACCTTTCTTTAGAATGAACAGTCCAACCAAGCCCTTGAAATCACAAGCATCTAATTCCTTAGATGCCTCAGTATCAATTAAAACTTTGGAGCCTCCTTCAACTCAACCACTGCACTCAATGCATACAGTCATGCTAACACATGTTGTCACCGATTGGATCAAACCTGTCTACCTTCCCAAGAAATTCTATAATCCTTGGAGTCCTCTAATATACTTACAAATCATTGGAAATGCATTGTGCAAGGATCTTTTGGATTCAGGTTCCAGTGTTAACTTGATTTCTCAGGAGATGTACAAGGCCTGGAACCTACCTCTATTAAAAAAGAGCAACATCCATCTAGAGTTGGTTGACTAGTCCATCACTATTCCATTGGAACTAGTGGAAGACATTGTTACCACTATTTGTGGGTGGTCATACCTAGCTAACTTTCTAGTGATTCAAGTAAACAATGGTAGGGGGACTTCCCAATTATAATGGGAAGAGCATGACTAAGAACCATCAGCACACACCTAGGAATCTATGATCTTTCTCTAGAAATATCAAAGAAAAATACATTCATAAAGATTGAGAAGAAGAAAGTTCCATGCATCACATACAGTGACACAGGGTGTAATTGCATGCAGAGGTCATGGTTTGTGCAAAGTTTAACATTGCCTACATGCAATCAGTGTGCACAAGTGATCAACATACAAAGATGCCTATATATATCAACCACACAATAGGAAGGCATCCAATGACTAATAGTTGATCAAGAAAGTAGTTCACTCATATGCATGGAACCAACTAAGGGTTTGAGTTGCACTTACATCGATAGCATAGATGCATTCAAGCAAGTCCACTACCAACTTCCAAGTCTTAACCTTGAAAATTTCAACTAGGGAAAATTGGAAATCTATGAGAAATTTAAGCAGGAGCCCCTTGAGCTAAAATCATTGACGATTGGTATGGAATACATGTTCCTTAAAAATGGTAATTATCAATGTTAAGCTTACTCCTCAACAAAAAGAAGAATTGTTGAAGGTAATCAATATATGGTCAAAATACTTTGCTTGGTCATATCCCGAATTAATTGGAATAGATCCTAGGATATGCCAACATAGGATTTATACCAATCCCTCCATGAAGCCTCGAAGACAATCATAGAGGCATTTGAACCCAAAGTTGAAGCAGGTAGTCAAGGAAGAAATCGAATAGCTTCTCAAGGCTAGGTTCATATATCCCATTGCTGATAGCAAATGGGTTAGGCCCTTAGTTATTGTACCTAAAAAGAGAGGCAAATGGAGGGTGTGCATAGATTTCAGGCTACTAAATATGGTAACATTCAAAGATCACTTTCCATTGTCATTTGTTGACCAAGTCTTAGACATCATCGTAGGGCATCACTATTATAGTTTTTTGGATGGATATAGCGGATATAACCAAATAGAAATATCCCCAAAAGACCAAGCCAAGACTACATTCACCAGTCCTTGGGGAACATTTGCATATAAACAGATGTCTTTTGGCTTGTGCAATGCCCCTGCAACATTTCAATGACTAGTTCTAAGAATTTTCCAATAGCAGATAGGAAATGGTGTAGAAGTATTTATGGATGATTTCTCCACCTATGAAGCAAAATTTGATCAAGCCTTAGACTACTTAGAGCAAGTGTTAGAAAGATGTGTAGAAACCAATTTAAGGCTTAACTGGCTAAAAAGCCATTTGATGGTCTAAGAGGGTGTAGTACAAGGGCACAAAATCTTACACATAGGGATAGAACTAGACCCTGAGAAAATCAAAGTTATCTAAGGAATTATCCATCAACTAGAAACTGTCAAAGATATTCGATCATTCCTTGGACATACGGGCTACCTTCGTACACTATCCATGGCTGTGACCTCAACCTTGACCTTGATCTAGCATAGAAATAATGGTTAGTAACCCTTAACTTGCTAAATGAAAATTAACTAGCTGCCCTATCATCTAACGAGTTGCACAAGCCATTCAATAAACAACGTCATGACCTAAGGATTAGGAAAGTTAAATATCAACTAGGAGAAAAGGTTCTTTACTGGAATCCCACACATGTGCCGCAACATACTAAATTTCAAACACTATGGGAAGGACCTTATATTATTTATGAAACTTTTTCTTTAGGGGCCATGACAATATGCAAACCTTAGAGTCCAGAAAAAAAACTATTGGTCAATGTACAACAAACCAAACCTTTCCATGAGCTTAGGACAGCCAATACACATGCTACCTCTATTGATGGACAACCTTGTTGACTATTTCAAATCTCCTTCTTCCAACTCAGTCATAGGGAGATGGCCACCTATGCTAACCATTCTAGGCCCTTAGTTCTTTTTGAATTTTTTTTTACACATTTTTTGTCTTACACATTCTTTCAACTTTTTTTGTTTTTGTTTTATACCATCATTCAAGTTTTTACTATTTCTTTGTTTGCTTGATTTACTTTTATTCATCATCTAATAAGTCCTCATGATGGTGGATTGAATTATATCATATTGATTGCTAATGTTTGCTTTTTACATTTGAATTATGATGTTGTTATTAAGGTATGATTCTTTTGGTAAAACAGGCAATGAGTCCATGCCATCCACTCATCCATATAACTCTATGGTCTCCTTTGGCTTGGAACTGTACAGTCCCTATTTTTCTAAGTAAACTTTTAATGAATTGGTGGCTGGGTATTTTTCAAACCAAGGGAAGACTCAAAGGATGAAAAGGGTGTGACTTCAAGGGGATTCGATGCATTTTTTCTAGCCATTCTCTTAAATTCTTGGATGCTTTTTCTTGGGTTTTCTGCCATTCTGACATTGTTCAAAAATTACAAAGCTAAGTGAATAAAAATAAGTCTTTGCATAGTGTGGTTCTCATGAAAAAAAGAGAGTGAGAATTCAAAGCACACCCCTTAGACATAATAAAGAAATATGGGATACAAGCACTAGTTATGGGACTGGAAAGACATGTTACCCATGCCTAAAGGTTCCCTCTAACTAAGGCCCTTTCTTGCTTCCTACTTCTCCATCTCACTCTCGTCAAAATGGTGGTGACTCTTTGTGAAAGCATTCTTGTTGCTTCAAGTGGATGGATTGGTCAAGTGTGTTAATGCAATGTCACTAGATGTGGTTTGTTTGAGTCTAGATTTGGGATGAGTTCTACTCAGTCACATTAACCATAAAATACACAAGGGGCTTTACACAACCTTGTTCTTGGGATTTCATTCCATTCTCTCCTCTCCATATTTCTTTTCATTTTCCACCTGATTTTTAATTTTATCATTAGTTTTTTTTTGGGTTGATGCATTGTTTTTCTTTGGTGAATTCTTGTGGGTAAGTTTTTAACTCTTTCTTCCAAATGACATTCCTAGAGCCTGCAGACTCTTTTGTTTATGGGTTTTTCAGGGTATAAAAGGCATGAGCCTGCTTTGGGGAGGATCCACTGGCATTTCTTTTTGATGAAATTTTTAACTTCTTTCCCTTAAACATTTCCTACAATCAATCATTTCTTGTTTCATCCCCATCCATGACATCCATTTTATTGGCGTTGTCGTTGATATTTTTTCTCATCTTTCTTGTTCCTCATATTTTCCCACCTTATAGCTACCATAGGTTCGCTCTTAGTCATTGGAGCCCTAACACAAATTTTTTAATTTTCTCCATTTTACTATTCACATAACCCCTACACCTTAGGTAGTCACTTGTGATAAATCTTCAAACCAATTTCTGCCATAACCACAACTCAGCCAATGCGCTTCATATCGAGGCAAGGTATCAACTATATTATGGTTTATCTATCCTTGCTCATTTGTGACTGTGTTGTGTGTGCAGATGGAAATCATACAAATAATAGACTGGGCTTGGAGGAAGCACTCAAGATGGACTAGAATTGGAGCATTTATGAAAGAAGAAAGTGTGGTGGCGTAGCTATGGATAAATAATGGAAGGTGCAATCTTAGCATTAGTGATAACATGCTTCATTTTCTTTCTCTCTCTTTCTCTACAAGATGCCAAATAAAGGCATGGATGTCATTTATGTATGAGTTCTTACCACAATGGTCATAAATACTAATGTTGTAATATTCTTATTGATTCATTCACTGGGCACATTGAGTCTATCATCCCATTCCACTATTAGTTGTCAATTAGTCAATAATCCCATACCTTCCCAATATTTTGTAAGGAACTTGAGGATGAGTCTTCATTCAATCATGGGGGTATGATGAGAGCAGTTACTCTAATGGTTTATTCTAATTATTAGAGTGGTACTTTTTCTAATTATTAGAGTGGCAGTTTCTTTAAAATTAGAGTGGAATTTTTTCTAATTATTAGAGCAGTTGATCCCAAGCCCATAAATACAGTGCCCAGGCGCACAATTTAGGAGGGAGTCTTGGAAAGAAGTCTTTCAAGGGAAGTCTTTTAGGAATCAAGTAATGAAACTTTTGTAGTTAGAGTATTTTTCAAGTGCTCATAGCAAGAGGTCTAAGTGTCAATAGATCTTTACTCGAGCATTGTGTACCTGAGCACACATTATGTATGACAATAAAGACAAGCTCTTGGATTCATCCTTGTAGCACTTGAGATTTGTTTTCTTACTCATTTCCTTTATTTTATTTTCTTCTACATTTATTTTATTT
>MNCI01009868.1:24636-64659 GCA_015680685.1 Gnetum montanum | reverse complement strand
AGTAGTTAAGTTAAATTAGTCACTTAGTTATCTCTCTCTCTCCTCCCTTATTAGTAACAGGACATAAAAACATAAAAGCTATAAAACTAATATGCCTCAAACTTACTTTAGTTTAAATCCTAGTTACTAGTAGTTAAGTTAAATTAGTCACTTAGTTATCTCTCTCTCTCCTCCCTTATTACCAGCAGGACATAAAAATATAAAAGCTATAAAAATAATATGCCTCAAACTTACTTAACCATACAAATGTGACATACAAGTAAGTTTGGGAAGATAATGATCAACCAATCTATCCTTGTTCCACAAAGGTGCATAGGCACTTAGTTGTTGTAATTCAACCTGATTGTGCATGAAATGATTGTATTTGTATGGTTGAGCGTAGGGGTACCTTGCCACTCATCAAATAATCACATCATTAGTAATGAATAGACATCATCTTGGTTATGTAGAAACACTGGTAGGGAATGGGAATGTAAAAATCTATTCCCCTTAGGTTTTTTTCATCCTCAAACAAGTCCTCATTTACTATCTTTCTCTAGATCTAGTGTTTCTTTCATGCTTTAATACTTTGATTTCTCCTTCCAACTTGAAGTTTTATATCCTAATGTTTTCTTAATTATTTTGCAAACAAAATATAAATGAGAAGGATATATGGAAAATACATATTATTTTATTAATAATCACCTCATCCTATAAGATAATGACAAGAGATGAATTAAAGGTCTACCAGCCACCAAATACTAGTCCTAACCATGGTCACACAAAGTGCAACTTATATCTAGTTACCCAAGTGAAGGTAGGACAAATCCTTATTCCTAACTTGTATTATCCTAGATATTTTACTTATTAAATTAACATATAAAATAAAAAATGAAGAAAATTATAAATATTATAAATAAAAGTAAGTATAAGATACTCCCTAATTTTTATCAACCTTGGGGATTAATGAAAATAATTATAATTCTACCATAAGGGTATATGGTCAAATGGCCTTGTTAGGGATGGTAGGGATTGATCTTTCTTTTCAACTTCTTCCTTAGAAATTAAATCTAGTAACTAAATAACTGAGAAGAATTGGGCACCATACCAAATATAGTCTAAGATTTAATGATGGTCGTGTAATTGGTAAACTATGATTCTTGATGAGTACTTTTCAACAACATCATCTATTCTTGAATTCTAGGAGTTTTTTGTCTATTTAAGATTTGAAGTAGAATATGCACTAGCTAATATAATTGCATGTTGAACTTGATGGAAACATATTCTTCAAATTAGAATAATCTCCCAAGGATTATTTTTATACATCCTATTTTAAGAATTGATAAACATCACTTTCAACTTTTACATTAAATTCTCCATAAAGGATGAATGTTAGTAGATTGATATTTGTATATATTATCAAGTACTTATTCTTCAAATATTCCTCGATTTGGTTAATTTAATAGGTCATAGGAAAAATTCTAACATCTAAACATGTTGATTTGGCAATTAAATATGTGTTGATCATACATACATGTCTTTTTGAATGGATTTTAAATATTAATGTAAAAGCTATATCATTTATTAAAAATATAACCCTTCTTTCTTATCCATTATTTATAGTTTAGGAATTTCAAAGATCATATCTTCCAATTTCCATTTAAAACTTTGAAATAATTCAAACTTCACTTCTTTATAAAAGATCATGCAACTATCCATGTTGTGATTTTTGTAATAGGTTAATTTGTATGGCTTAAAATAAGAATGTCCAAAAGAAATTTTTTTCTAATAATACCTATCTATCCTATATTTTTAAAATCCTAATGGAATTGGTAAAGAAATTCCCATTACAAGGCTTCTTTTAGACACAACACATCAACATTTAAATCTTGTAACTTCGCTAACATGTGTGGGTATCAATACTCATGCTAGTCCAAAGTCCATGGTGAACATAGCAAATGTTGTTTTTCACTAGCTAAGAATTTCCTTCATATTTTTGGATTCTCTCTTAAGTTATTTTTCCTCATGGGTATTATACACCCTATCAAAAAAACATTATGATTTTTCATGTTGTTGCTACTACATGATTTTGTTACAAAGTGAATTGGTATATATCTTCTTGATCATTTAAGTTTACCAACTAATTCTCCAACTAATATTGAGTTAGTATTAATTAGCTACATTATCTAGACTCTTTATGGACTTTCTATCTCCCTTAAGAAACAAACTCTAGTAGTGTAACTAATGATACATTACAGGGTTATTAATCAAAGACTAACTATCAACACAAGCTAAACATCTAATCTTAATGTTCAAGATGGTTGAAGAGGTTATATTTTTTCGTTCCAAGAATTAAATTGTTAAGCACGATTAGTCATTCTAATCTATGGCCTCTTAAGACACAGTTTATGATATCATATAACTTTTTGGCTACTTGGATGATTAACCTAACATTACCATTGAGTTTAGTAGGCTAGAAAATGTTATAAATGACTATTCCTATGTTATAAATGAACATTATATGTCTGAATGATGCTAAAATGAGTCTCTGATGATTTTGAGGTATCATGTTGATCAAGACATAAGAAGTAATTTTTGAAATTATATGGGGCTAATCTAACTTTATGATTGTATCCACAAGTTTGAAATTTATAGGAAACAACTCTTTGTTTATTGAAAAAGGCTTCTACAATAAAAATTTATGGCTTCTAAAGTTCAAATCTTTGGACATAGAAAATGAGACTTCTAGAGATATCATCCATCCTAATGCTACTTTAAAACAATAATGCTCAAATATATAATTTTTATCACACTTACTACCAAAACATCAATTATAATTAGCTGTTAAATTTTTCTACTTTTAATTATTTAAACATTTTTCTTCAAAATGTCATTTTTAAAGTGTCAATTATCTAATGATTTTGAAGGTTTTCATGAATTAATAGAAACATTCTCTTTTCAATGGCTAGAATTACAAGAGGTAGGCTTTTTTGATGTTGTTAGTGTCTATAGGCTACTAGAGGAAGTAGGTTTTCTTTGGCGCCAATGGTATTTATTGGTTGCCGAAGTATGTAAGTTCTCTTGATGTTATATGGGATACAAAAGGAGGTAGGCTTTCCAATGATAGTGGTGACCATGAGTTGCTAGGGGACATAGGTTTTCTTTGTGTAAATAGTATCCACAAGCTACTAGATGAAGCAGGGTTTCCCATTGATGGTGGATGTCACATCCCATTCTCAGATGTTGTAAAAACACAATTGTTCATTGCCTTCATTGCATTGATAAGTAATATAATATAAATATTATAAAATACTTTGAATAAAGAATAATTGGTAAATGAACAAATGATACATGGAATAGAAAAAAATAGAAGTAAGAATTTTTTTAATAAGAGTGGTTTACTCTATTGTCCTCTAGGTTATCTTCCCATGCCACTTAATCCTTAGAGGAAATTTGGCACTACCACCATGGTTAGACTATTAATCCAAAGGGGTGATTATTTCCTTCTTATCCTACTTCATCAAGCTCTCATCACTTGCCATTCTAGGCTCCACAACTCTTGACCTGGCACAACCTCTAAACCTAGCCTTAAATGCCATAGGTTAAACCCATTCCCAAGGAATACATGAATAATTGTAGCTTCTCATGATGAGGAATCCCTTCATTTGAAGGCTAATTACATTTTTACAATATGTTTCTACCCTTAAAAAGTGATGGGATCTTATAGTGCAGGTTGAAACACATGAAGGAAAATTTATATTGTAGTGTAAAAGCCCATAGTCAGAATTGTTGTTGTAATTTGGTGAAAATATAAAGGCACAAAAAATTGCCTTATTTTCCCCAAAATTCCTTCATTGTGGCCTTTTATGAACAAACTTTTAGATAGCTTTTTGTGTTAAAAATTGAAATTTATAGCCCACACATTGCATATCCTAGGTACTCCAACTTGTGGATGCTAAAAATGCTCTACAAGGTATAAATTCCTTGTATCCTAGCTTGTGAAAGCCAAGTAATTTTCTATAAAATAAAAATTTCATGTATTCTAGCTTGTGAAGGCTAAAAATACTCCACTGGCTATAAAATTTACATTTTCATCTCACACACTATACATTTTGTCTCCACATTCTATGCAACATGTGAAGGTAGCATGAGAGATTTAGGCTTTGATTTCACATGCTAGGTGTCCTAGTTTCACATGTTGGGTAGCCTATGGAAGCAACATGTGAGGACAAGAAACTAGTTAAAATTGTTCACACATTATAAAAAGGTGTTTAGAATAGTTATTAAATCTATTAGAAATTTGGTAGTAATCACAATAGAATGAACCACCAAGAAATCAAGACATTCATAGCTTATTTAAGCCAAAGTTTGCATCTTTCAAAGGACTTTTGCATCATTTTCCAAGAAGCTAAACTAAAAAATTTTAGAGTAGTAAAAATATTCAAGACTCCACAACCATTTTCATTCAATGTAGAACATCTAGAGTAGAGGGAATTAGTGGTAATCAAAGCTTAGAAGCAGATCAAGCACAAAAAGAAAAATGTAGATCTAATGGTAGAATACACCCTATCATCTGCATCAAATTTCAAAGACATTTTTGTATTCTTAGGCTTTCACAACTTAAGATATGTATTTTCTAAATTTTTCTATGATAGCATTCAATATAGAGTTTTAGTTTTCTTGTTTTGTCATATCATTTCATGCATCTTTCTATTCTTGAATTTAACATTTTAAATATCTTTTTGTACATTTTCTCTTATTTTCATAACATCTAGTAATAGACCCTCCAAGTCCTCAAGCAATCAATAATACTATTTGAGGTGCTCACAGGTCCTTTTCAAGGCACATGGATCCCTAAGCTAAACTATTTTGCATGAAAATATTTCATCTATAGCACTAAATTTTTCTATCACTATAGTTTCTAGTGTTAGAAGGAAGGCCCCCACCTAACTTCTCAGCCTAAAATCCATTTGCTAATTTTTCTTCTATTCCTACCTTCACTCATTAGTTTTTTTGACATATTAAAAATTTGTTCTGAGCTTTCGAAAATCCTAGACTATTGACTTGTGACTAGTTTTATTCAAAAAAGGAAAAAATTTTCTTTCTATTTTCTAGTTGCAGTATGCAATGCACTACACTTGATAATTAAAAATAAAAAATATTAAATCTTGCACTTGCAGTGTACACTGCTTCTTCTTTCCCTGCACTTAATAACAAAAAAATTATTCTTTTCTAGTGCAATGGACAACATTATCATAGTTTCCTACACTATCTTTGCAATTGTAGTACACATTGTAACCTTTGTTTTCATCTTTTTCATTTTGTAGTTTTTTGACATCTTCTTTTTGTACACTAGAAAGAACTTAAAACAAAACAATTTTAAAAGTTATTACTTTGTAATTATAGGGTCTTTGAGTTCTATTCATCCCACATGCTATAGTTCCCATAGGCTATAACTCCATAGGCTATAGCTCCACAGGCTATAGTGTCACATGCTACAACCTTCACATGCTATAGCTCCCACATGCTAGAGCTCCACAAGCTACAACTTCCATACACTATGTAGTTTCACATGTTGAAATGTTTACTTGGAGTGCTTTTACACACTATGATGCTTACAACTTTCTAGAAAGTTAAAATTTAAAAACTTCAATGAAGATTAAAAGTTAATTAATAGATAGCCTTAATGCCTCTGCCATACTTGGCAATATTGCATGATTTCATATCTCTCTTTGATATCTCATAGCCTTGCAAACTTTGTATAAATCTATGGAAAAAAGTACATATTTCTCATGTTATACCAGTTGTAACCTATGATGGCTTATATCTACTTGTTACCTCATGTGTCTTTATGAAATCTCTTGTAATCATAGGTACTCTTTGACTTATTTTCTTGTCCTCTTAAAGTTTTACTTGCAAAATGAAGCCTAACATCATCACAAGGGTGCAACTCATTATAGTAGTAAGTTATTACATGATCTCAATGCATGAGATTTAGTTAGCTTGTCTAATTATATTAAGAGTTCTTATGTCACATCATTTCTATTATCCTTCTTAAGCCATAATTCCATAGCCAAATTATAGCCTTCCTTATCCTAATAACAATGAATACCTATGTTTGACATTCATGCACTATGATCATGTGACATCTCCTT
Organism: Gnetum montanum; assembly: GCA_015680685.1. Taxonomy (NCBI): domain Eukaryota; kingdom Viridiplantae; phylum Streptophyta; class Gnetopsida; order Gnetales; family Gnetaceae; genus Gnetum; species Gnetum montanum. The sequence goes on along the minus strand of MNCI01009868.1, from coordinate 58,525 downwards.
TGACATACTTCATCATCCAGTTCATTGAATATAATACATCTCAATAAATATGAAAATAAAATAAAATTCAGCCTTGGTGATGAGACCCAATAAAGGTTTCACTCAAAGAAATAAAAGAGAAAAATTGGGAAGAAAATTGCCAAGAGAGTGAAGAGACTAATGTAGCTTGAAGTGAATCAAATCAATGACTTTAAAATAAAGAAGCTAAATGGCAAAAGAAGCATAAGGATGAATTGATGATTTCTATAAGAAATCATTGAGTGACCAATAGTTCAAGCATGAAGCATGAAGACCTTTTCAACTATTATACATATCACCATGATGCCATGACCATGATGTCAATATTTGGAATTTCTTATTAGGGCATGTGATTATTCAAATAACCAAAGTAACCATCCTCTCATAGTTAAATGTATTCATTATCCCATTTTGAACTCTTAATATGCTATCCTAACCTTATTTCACCATCATTAGCACTTCTTGGCATGATTTGATAGCTACAAAATCAAGTGTGGAGAAGGAGAATTGATGATAAACCTACTATAGTGTTTCACATTCTTTATTGATGTACCTTGGATCAATCCTTAAAACATTAACAAAGAGGGACCAATGAAACACCTCAAGGAAAATTCATATTACAATGTGAAAGCATAGCTAAAATTCTTGTTGAAATTTGATAGAAATATAAAGGTAGAAATATTATTTTATTTTCTGAAAAATGCCTACATTATGGTCTTATATTAGCAAAATTTTAGGCAGTTTTTTTATATAAAAAATTTAGGTTTGTAGTCTATGTGGATCTAGAACTTAGAAATGGGGTTGAATATATTCCTCAATTTAAATCATTATAGCCATCAAAATCAAATATAATTTTTATGTGATTTTCTAACTTGGGTATGTCCACATTTGGATGGTAGAATCTATGCACACCTTCAAACTTTATTGTTTTAAAAATGTGATTTGAAGAGAAAAAAGACCTTTAAAATATTTTAGCTCTACTTTGGAGTGTTTTTCCACTATGAAACAACTCAACCCTTCAAGATCCCAACAAACTTAAAATGTGGTTCAAAGGATCCCATAACCTTTACAAATGTGAGCTCCACATTGGGGGTGTTTTGTCAATGCAAAACCTCTCAACCCAACAAGGTCCTTACAAGCTCAATAAAGATTACTTTCAACATAGGACTACAAATAAATAAAGAAAAAGATCAAGGAAAAAGTGCAACTTGATTTATAGAGTCCTTGTAATGAGTCTCACTACAACCAATACATACAAAAGATAATGCAATGAAGGACAAACATAAAATCTCTTTGAGTAGCCTTGGATAGATTTGACAATGAATATTAGTTGTACATTTCCCAAGAATTCCACTTAGTCTTGTACCCTTTGAGTTTTCAAAAACTCCTTATAATTCATGAAATGGCTAATAAATGACTAGTTTAGACACCTACTTTGTAGATTAGACATCAAACTATGAACAACCAAAATGCAAGAAAGATGTCTACCCAACAGTTAAGACATCTTCTATTTAATGTCTATTCTTCATGCTAGAATTCTATTGGTTTTGTAAGATGTCTACTTTTTTGCATCATATTTATTTCTAAATCATTCCTTTGCAATTTTAGCATCTCAGTTGTCCTCATAATGTCTTCGTTGGCCTCATATACTTTGTTTCCATCCATGTTGTCATCTTGTCCACTTAGTCTTCATTTCGACATCTCAACATGGATCTCATTCTACTTTAGCTATTTTTCTAAAGTCTTGGATCTTCATTTGAATTTCTTTCTCATTATATTCTTTCATGGTCTTGTAAGACTACAATAACACATACACATTCTACATTCTCTATTTTCTCTAAGGTTTTGACATACCAAAAGGTTAACAATATCCACGTTCTTGGTGATGTTCAAAACTTAAGAAAATGGGTTCTTATATTCCATAAAAACTATGGAAAAGTTAAATAGCATAAGTAATTTTATAATCACCATCAAAAAATAATAGATCACTATAATATATTTCTCCCACTTTTTGGATAGTACTTAAAATGAAAATTCAAACACCCCATAAAGTATCACAATATCTACATAGCATAGATGATTGTCCTAGAGAGCTACAAGTAGTTAGTAAAGGGAGAAAACATTATGGATATTAGATAAATAGCACACATCCTTTAGCATTGATTTTATATAAAAGTAATCAAGTTGAAAGGCCAAACACCAAAATTTTAGCATTGAGAATCATGTAAACTATCTTCTAAACCAATTATCCCATTAGTCACAAGATATATAATGATTTTAAATAACTTAATTCACCTTTTGAATAGCTTATATTTTGAAGAGTTAAATAGTAATCCATGCTAATCAAAATTCAAATATATGTGTAAAGACTATTAAACATAAAAAAACAAGACACATCATATAGCCTTTATCTATGCACAAGCTCATTAGACATTTCTCATCACATTCTTTATATTCAAAAGTTAATACATAGCAATTTCATACCAAGGAGAATAGATATATGCCCAACCAAATTTTAAGAAATAGATCAAATTTTATAAGAGTGGTCAAAATAACTCAACTTCTCATGCTAAATAATTCAAAATCTCAAACAAAGTAAATTCTCATTAAAATGTCCATAAAACAATTTAAGATAGCCATGTGTATCACAAGGAAGCTTATTCTATCTTATCAATTAATTTTCAAAATTACCTTTGATGCTTTGCAAAAAGAGAGCTTTAATACCTTTTCTTACTCCAATATACTATTTATAGTGCTTGGGTTCCATTAGGTGATTACTTTATAGCTCATATTTGCAATAAGGATCTTAGATACTTAAAATGATACATTCTTAACATATAAGAGGTTAGGCATGCAACATTAATGTAGTGCTCAAGGAGTGAGATGACATAGCCAAAAATATTGTAGATTCTTGCACAAATTAAGATTATCTTTTAGGAAAAAGATTCTTAAAAATTAAATAAAAATTAATTTTCTCTTTTACCTTCAAGACTTTATTGGATATGAATATTTTCTTCCTTTCTTGTTTTGTGTGTGATATTGATTGGAAGCTTGTCATTAAGTATCATGTCTTAGAGAGAATCTTCATAGACTTCCCTTAGACTAATGCTTCCCCTACTTATATGTCCCATCAACTATAGTGGGGAGTGATAATCTTCCCTTAAGAATTTAAGGATCTTGTCATCAAGGAATTTCTTTCATGAGGGTTAGCAAGTGATAATCACAAAGGCATTAATGCTCTGCAACTCATTGTTATTCATTCATTGGCTGATTGATCAATCATGAGTCACCTCCCTTTGTAGAGATTAGCTTTTGAATTGATATATATGTAAAACCATATTAAGATCAAGTATAAAGAATTTAAAATTTAAAGTCTCCTATTAGTATCATCTCTACTAGATGATAAGAATCATAAGATATTAACAAAACCATGGATTCTCTTTATAATGATAGATTTTTTAAAAAATTACATATGCATAAATGTGACATCCCATTCCTAGATGTCGTAAAAATACAATTTCTTAATTTATTACATTCATAATTTTCTTAGATAATATTATGAAAAATTATAAATATTTAATAAATTAATTAATTGTTAAATAAATAATTGATATTGAAGAATGAAAAGAGAAAAATANATTTTCTTAGATAATATTATGAAAAATTATAAATATTTAATAAATTAATTAATTGTTAAATAAATAATTGATATTGAAGAATGAAAAGAGAAAAATANGGCTATCCTACCAGAGGGGTGATTAGTCCCTTTCTATCCCACTTCATTCAGCTCCCATTACTTGCCTTTTCCAACTTTGCAACTCCATGCTTGGCACAACCTCTAACCCTAGCCTTAAATGACATAGGTCAAAGCCTTTCCCAAGCGATACATGAATAATTGTAACTCCTCATAATGAGGTTCCCCTTCATTTAAAGGTTAATTACATTGCTTACAATTGTGTCCATCCTTAACAAGGGATGCGATGTTAAAATCTACCCCCCTTATGCATCTAGCTTATCCTTGAGTGCTTTCTTTATGTCCAGCTGCTCAACTACTACTTCATTATTACACTCCTCAGCTTCAGTTCCTTTATTTATCTCATTATCATCTATACAAATAGAAGATCATAAATTATAAAATAAAAATTATTACATCCATAATAAATACAATTTATAATTCAATATCGTGATGCTCAAAAAGTTGGAGGTAAGTATTTCAAATAAACTCCTTGTTTTCCCAAGTTTGTTGATCACAATTTGACCATTGAACAAGTACTTCATTGATAGTTTTATTTCATAATTTCTTGGTCTATTGATTCTTAATAGCAATGGGTTTAACTTCAAAGTTGGCGTNTGGTCTATTGATTCTTAATAGCAATGGGTTTAACTTCAAAGTTGGCATTGGATCATAATGGAAAGGTATTCCAATCCAACACATATGGTACATCATTTTCATGAAATTTCTTTAGCAAGCTCACATGAAAAACTGGATGAATTTTTAAAATTGCTTATAGATTCAATCGATATGATACTTCACCAATTATTTTAGATATTTCAAGAGGTCCACAAAATCTATGTGCCAATTTAGTATATTTTCCCAGTATAAGAGAAATTCTAGTAGCTTTTACTCTCAATAATACTTAATCTCCTACTTGGAATTCTTTTTTAGGTTAATGTAGATCTACAAATCCTTTATATTTATCTTGGGTAGCTTGTAAATTTTGTTTAACTCTTGTGACAATTTTTTCCATTATTTTTATTTCTTCTTCCTTCTATTCCACTCTTAAGGTTGGATCTGCCCATGTTAGTGATGTACAGTAATTATGTCCATATACTACTTCGAATGGTGTTCAATGTATGAAACCTTGATAATTGTTATTATAGGAAAATCTTGCCAGCTGCAAATAATTCTCCCATGTTTTTGGTCTACTCCCAACATAGCTTCGTAGGATATCTTCTAGTATTCTATTCATATATTTAGTTTGTCCATTAGTCTTAGGGTGGTAAGTTATGCTAAATTTCCACTAGGTTCTAAGATCTCTGAAGAAATTTTTCTAGAATTTGGATAGGAACTTGGGATCTTTGTCCAAAGTGATAGATTTTGGACAATCATGCAATCAAAATACTTCAGGTATGAATTTTTGGGCTACTTCTTCTACTGTGTTTGTATATTTCAAAGCTATAAAATGTGCCATCTTTGATCAATGATGAACCACTATGAAAATTGACTCATTTCCATTTTTGGTTATTGACAATCCCACAATTAAATCCATGATGACATCTTCCCATTTCTAGGTTGGGACTTTCATACGTTATAATAATCCACTGGTTTTCTTACCAAGAATATATTTGATTTCAAAATCATATTTAGCCAATAATTCTATCCATCGCTTTGATGAGTATTCAAAATAGGCTATCTCCACAAATATTCCAAACTTTTATGATCTATTTTTAGTAGAAACATTTTTCCATAAAGATAATGTCTCCAAACTTTCAGAGAATGAAGAATTGCTAGTAATTGTAAATCATGGGTTGAGTAATTTTCCTTGGCTCCTCATAATTTACAAGATTCATAACATACCAATTTATCTTCTTATGAAGGAACTAGACTGATTCCTATTCCACAGGCATCCATGGATACTTCAAATGATAATTCTTAATTTGAAATTCTCAAAATAGTTGTTGTTTTAAGTAGCATCTTTAATCTAAGAAAAGATTCCCTGCATTTTTCATCAAAATTAAACACACATTTCTCCTACAAAAGGTTAGTAAATGGGGCTAACAAGGTAGAATAATCTTCAATGAAATGTTGATAAAAACTAGCTAAACCTAAAAAGCTGCAAACCAATGTAACATCTTTTAATTCAAGCTAATCTCATATCGCACTAATTTCTACTAGATCTACTTGCAATCCTTTCTTAGAAACTATATGTCCTAAGTGTGAAACTTCTTCCTTAAAGAGTTCACATTTACTCAATTTAGCTTTTAGTTGATGCTCTTTAAGAATTTCCATTGTAATTTTTAAATGTTTGACATGTGCTTCTCTTGACTTAGAATAGAAAAGTATATAAATACTATAACAAATTGATCAAGATATTCATGAAAAATGTTATTCATTAATGCCATGAATGTTGCAGGTGCATTAGTTAATCCAAACAGCCTCACAACAAATTCATATAACCCATATTTCATTCTAAAAGTAGTTTTCTCAATATCTTTCTCCTTAATCCTTAGTTGGTAATAATCTAATTTTAAATTAATATTTTTTATAAATAACATGCACTTGTAAGTTGATCAAACAAATCATCAATGCTAGGCAAGGGATAAGTATTTTTAATTGTCACTTTATTCAATGCTCTATAATCAATGCATAATCTTAGTGTACCATCTTTCTTTTTAACGAATAAGACTAGTGCACCCCAATGTGATACACCTGGTCTAATTTTCCCTTCTTCCAATAATTGTTCTAATAATACTTTTAATTCTATTAATTCAAAAGTAGAAAATATATAAGGGTCTTTTGAAATAGGTTGTGTATGAGGAAAAATATCAATGGCATGCTCAACAATTCTTATTTGAGGTAGTTCTCTAGTTTTACCAAATACTGAATCTTTATATTTCTTAAGCTCTTTCAGGATCTCAATACCTAAAGATCTCTAAGTTGGGTTACTTTGACAACCAACATTGTAGCATCTTTTTTTACTAATCTTTTAGCTTGCTTAATAGTTATTGTATGAATTTTCTTTGTTATTCCTACCCACCTTAGAACCCTGACTCCATCAATGGTTGGGACTTTTAAAATATGAGTCCCAAAGCAAGTAGTAATATCAAATTTTTATAGGAAATATATTTCTAAAATTACATCAACATCACTTAGTTCAAATTCAATAAATTCATCAACAAAAAGCATGTTTTTCAAGGTAAAATTAATTTCTTCACACCTAGTATGCTTGCTCATAGTCGTTTCATCTACCAGTTCTATCTTAATAATTGTCTTGGAAGGTAAACTTAATTTCAATAAATTAATTAACTTTGAAGAAATAAAGTTATCATTAGCACAACTATCAACGAAAATTATATTTTGTTTACCTTTAATTGAACTTTCAAAAACTAGTAAAGAAAATTGAAATTTACAAAAAAATAGATTTATTTAATGCAAATATCTTCTTCATGGCTATGATGGTGGTTGGAATTTTTCCTTTGCTTATGTTTGGGTTGGGTTTTTGATTCCTAATTTTGTTGGTCCTTTGTATTTTTTCTTGAAATTTTGGGTAGTCTCATTGGAAATGATCTTTTACACAAATGAAACATCTTGATCCTAATCAAGATTTTTTTGTTGGTGTCACCTCTACCATTACTTGTGAAAAGGTAGTTTGTTGAAGAGTTGTTTGTTGAAGGATAGCTCATATCTAATTTGATTCCTCATAATCCTTAGCAATTATATATGCTTCATCAATGGTTTGAGGATTATGGGCTCATTTTTAGGGATGTAATTGACCATGTAGTCCTTCAATGAGTTTTGAAGCTAATTATCCCTCATCTTGGTAGCTTACATATCAAGAAAGATCATAGAATTACTTGTACTAATCATTTACAGATTACCTTCCAAGCTTTAAGGAATCAAATCTCATTTTGTGCTATTTAAGAAAATAATCAAGAACAAATTTTTGTTCAAAATCTCAACAGAAATTAAGCCAATTTGTAATCAAACCTTGATATCTTAGTCCATTCCATCATGTTACAACAAGTCCTCTTAAATACAAGGAGATAACTTCTAAACATTCATGGCTTGACAAATTCAACATATCAAAGTGATTTTTCATTTTATCAAGTCAATCCTTTGCCTTAGCACTAGATTCAAGGGCTCCATCATAATGATGTAATTTTACTTTCTTAACATGAACTTGTATCAACGATTCTCTAGGTGGATGAAGCTAGTTCCCATATCCCTCACTTTTGATTTTAATTCTATGGCCTATAAGAGAGATTGCATTATCCTATCCACTAGTAGGTAGGGTTTGTGTTTGATGTGGATCCCTATAGGTAAGTTGATCTTGATCTTGATTTTGTTTCCTTGGTAGACTATGGGTAGGATTTAAAGCCTGAATGAGATGGTCAATTAATTGCTTGATTGAGTTTGTAAAGGTATCCATCTTTCCTTGCACATCTGACCATTTATCTTCTAAACTTTGGGACAATTTCCTAATTTCCTTAGATTTATTTTACATCTGTTTTCCAAACCCTTGTTTTGAGTATCAAAGTTCTTCATGAACACCCCTAATCTCATTAATTTGATCTTCAAGGGTATACATCCGGTTCTTGACTTCGGCTTCCATTTCTCTCTAATTTATTCTTCAGGATCTAGACATTGGTAAGTGTAAGAAATTAGGTATGTTGAGAATCCTTAGCTTCTATGACCCTTTTTATGGGATTTGAAATTTTCAGTTAGTTGTTGAAGAGGTTGAAACTATTATGAATTTCTCCTCAAGTACTAAATCCTAATTATTTTTGAAACTTGAAATAATGAATTAAATTCGAATTTCCTATAATTCAAAAGCTAAATCTAACAACTCCATTGAGTTCAAAAGGTTCATATATGTTGGAATTGATTTTTTTTTGTTGAAAATAGACTCCAGATTCAAAAGTTATAGTCATTTTAAGTTTACAAAACTTTCACATTTTTCAAGACTTCCTAAGAGGTCACCCATCCTAGTTCTAATCCAAAATGTGTGCACTTAATGATAAAATTTTTATTTCTCTTGTGACTATAATGCTATGTTGAATTTTTGTAAATAATTATGCATGTTTCTAATTTAAATTAACAATCATGGACATAAATTGTTTTCCAAAATTTTTCCGTCAATTGATAAAAATTACAAAATTCCCATGAATTGTCAAGAAAAATTTGATTTTTCTATCTACTGAAGGATGACCCATTCTAGGGTTCACACAGCCCTCTTTTGAGCTAGCATGGCTCATTGTGAAATCCTTGTGGTATGTTGTGTGGTCCCTGTGATGTCGTTCATTACACAGCCCTTAACTTTGGTCTATTTCAAGGCTACCACACCCCCTAATTGGGCCTACATGTCCCATTCAAGCTTAATGTAGCTTGTCTTAAGGCCTATGCATGGAGAGGCAGTTATCGATGGTGTCTAAAGAGGTGGTTATCAATGACACTAAAGGCTATGATCCATGGCACTAAAGGTGGTTATCGGTGATGCTAAAAGTAGTTATTGGAAATGATAAAGGTAATGATCAATGGCATTGGAGGTTGTTATTAGTGATGCTAAAGGCAATTATCGATGGTGTTGAAGGTGGTTACTAGAAGTGCTAGAGGTAGTGATCGGTGATGTGCATGGTAGGCAATGGGCAAGCAGTAGAGGGTGGCAGTGATATATGCAGTAGCACTTACAGTGCAGTGACAAGCATAGGCATGGAATTGTGTGGGTAGGCAAATGGTGTCATGGTGTCGATGGGAACTATGTAGGTAGATGCAGTGTGGCATGACATGGTGTGGCATGATGTGGGCTAGTGTGGCATGGTGTAGGTAAGCATAGTGCAGGCAGGCGTGGTGCAGCACAATACGATATGGCATGGTGTCAATGGGCACATGTAGCTTTTGGGTACCCTTGGAGCTAGCCCAAGGGCTAGTCTTTCTATAGTTGTAGCTAACTATGACTGGCTATGACCTACCAGTGACCTTACCACCGTTAGCTATGACCTATCACAATCAAAAATATTACTTTATTAAGTGTTCTAAAATTGTTGGAACTTGGGTTTGAACTCGAGACCTTCTTCCCCAATTTTTTTTAATTTAATATATATATATATGTATATATATATTAAATATAATTTAAAAAGAAAAATTTAAAATTTTAAAAAATCATTTTTATTTAATTTTTTTTAAACATGCAATCCAAGAATTACTGTATCTTTCAAAATGTAAGTTATATTTTGATGAAATTGGTATTATTGGAATCTTCTCAAAGAGTACTTTAAGTTAAACTATAGATACTTTCATTTTAGTAAATCTAGAAATCATAAAATCAAAAAAATTAAACATTAGCCTTTAAAAACAAAACATAAATAGTAGCTTTTTCTTTGATAAAAGTGCACATTAGCTTTTATTAAATCTTTGGTTATCTTAAGTTATAACTTTCTCTTTTCTTTTACTAAGATTCTTATGATTGTGCCTTTATTGTGCCAAGAAAGGCTAACTAGCTTTATTACAGACTTACTATCAAGAGAAAATAAATGAGGTATTTTTATGTTTTTATTATTTTCTTATTATTGATTATGTTATTATTTTATGTATTTTAATAGTGCAATCTAGGCTATAGAATGAACCAATGTAGAGTGTTGGGGCTACATAGGTTAAAGAAATTCAAGGTACTTTGACCTTTGGTACAACTCAATCACAAGAACAAATCACACTTTTTACTTCCAAGGTATATATTTAAATATAATTTACTTAGTTTAATGTCTTATCTATATTTTTTTCTAATAATTTTTTTTTTTGCAAATGGAATGTACTAGGGAAAATTCTAGCGGTCTAGTGGTTAGAAGACAATAATCCCAATAATAGGCTCAATAACAACCCCAACAAACTTGACAAAGTTCAAGATAAGATAAGGGAAAGAAACCAGAGGTAAGTTTTAATTATTTAAAGTTTTGAATACTTTTCTCTTTTCTTTGTATGATGTTGATTTTCTTTTTTTCTTGTAGATGTCTATGAAGCAACAGTACTTTATCCAAGAGATGGATAGAGATGATGCATGCACTACTGTTGAATAGACTCTTCTTCCACCACCTAGATCACCAGTCATACCTTTTTTTTCTATGATACTTGGAAGAGTTTCCCTTCCATAGGTAGCACCAACATCATTTTCTAAGTCTATTTCAATGGTTTCTTCCTTTTCTATCTTGGGTTCTTCTTATTTGATGGGAAAGATAGTGGTGGCTATTGAATAAGAACTTGTGCTTCTTTAGAACATTAGTAAGTGAATCTCTGATAAAAAACCCTATTCTATTCGTGAGGGTGTCTACCATTTATAGGAGTCTTAGTCATGTAACTTCAAGGCAAATTATAATTTAATACAAGTTTGAGTTTCATCGTCTTTGCATCCAATTCCTGAGGATGCTCCAAATGCTATAAAATATTTGGAGCAACTCTTAGGATAGTTGGAGAGTGAAACATGCTACACTCACCATTAGAGACTCATGAATGGTTTCTCCAAATTGAAAATGATCAATTTCAAGTAATACTTTTTTTCTTTTTTCTTTTATATTGATTTGCTCATAACTCATAATTAAAATCTTGTTTCTATAGAAAAAGAAGGAATGGAAAAAGGACATAGAGAATCAATTAACATAGATGGATATGTTGAAGACCTAACTTGAAAGAAAGGAATAATCAATAGTTGTAGCAAGACATGTGACTAAATATATAAAACAAGTATGTGACAGATAGGCTAGATGCAAGGTAGTGCTTAGCAAGATAGATGCTACTACTGAAGAAAGGGAATCACAATTAAAGATAGTCATAGATCTCCTTGAGTTATTCAATTATAACAAATAATCATAGTTATTTTCTTTACATCTTTCCCATTCTACTTCTTTCTCTTATTCTTCCTTTTCTATATCCTACTTAGATGTACTTCCTCTCACTCCTCCTTAGTTACAAAATAAAATAAAATAATATTCTCATTTATTTTGTTATTTTTCTTAGATGTACTTGTGTTCTACAATAAAAATAATAATAAAATATGATTTTTTCCACTTTGGTTCGTATATCATAGTTTTCTTTGATACTAAATGTGACATCCCATTCCTAGATGTTGTAAGGACACAATTGTTTAATTTATCACATTCATTGTCTCCTTAAATAATATACTAGAAACATTATAAAGATTTAATAAATAAATTAACTAGTAAATAAATTATGGGTACTGAAGAATGAAAAGAGGAAAATAGAATAATTTTATTAATAAAAGAGTGTACTATAATGCCCTCTAGGTTGGCTTCCCATGCCACTTAAGCTTTAGAGACAATCTGGCACTGCCACCATGATTAGGCTATCCTACAAAAGGGGTAATTAGTCTCTTCTTGTCCTACTTCACCTACCTCCCATTACTTGCCTCTTCCAACTCCACAACTCCATGCCTAGCATGACCTCTAACCTTGATCTTAAATGACATAGGTCAAACCCTTTCCTAAGGGATCCATGAATAATCATAACTCCTCATAATTAGGTGCCCCTTCATTTGAAGGTTAATTACAATGTTTACAATTGTTTCCACAGTTAACAAGGGACAAGACATTACAATAAAGTTCATAGAGATATATTTTTTAATATCTAGAAAAATATCTATAGCATAAAACTAGCATAATACCTATATAAAAGATAGATATCCAAAATTATCTCAAGATGATGTACATTTACCAAACCTTACCTTGAAACATTTTTCATTAAATATGCTACAACAAAACACTTTTGATGATCAAGAGATATTTTCTTTGGTGGTTGAAGTATCAAAAGAGAAACTATCCAATGAATTTCTTATCTACTAATATTTATAAACAAAACTAATCTATAGTAAGTCTAGCAAGCAAGGGAATAAAGACTTACAAATACTTACCTTAGTTACTTTCTAATATGAACATAATTAATGAAGTTTGAGATGAGGTCCCCCATCATAGAGTACCTCCTTACCAAGTAACTTACCTTTTCTTTTATTAGCACTTTTGTATGTGTCATGAAACTCATGTGGAACTCCTTCTTTTTCATGTTTATGTTCTTCAAGGTGTGAGAAATCATACTTTCTAATAGTTATCAATCCTAATCTTGTAATTTTCTTAAATGTCATTTCACCTCCTTATTCATTGGTTCTCCAAGTTTTTGTATACTACAAGATATTCGTGCTATACTCCTCTTGATAAGACCAAGTAGTCATGATATTTTTCTCTATCTATTGATAATAATATCCTTGTTCATGTCCACATTTTTTACAGCAAAAATATAAGGTATCTCTAGTTTAAATGAGATTATCAAACATGATCTTGTTTCTTTCTTTAAATAATACTAAATTTGTACAAGCATTCTTTTGAGAGGTTTCCTCAAAATTTTCACTTTTCTGCTAATTTTGACAGTTCTCCTCATTTTTACTAATCATTTTCTCTTGTGTATCCCTACATTTCTACTCATTCAAATGGGTTAGTAATTGAACCTAAGATTTAATGTCTGAGAGTTTCCTTTTTAAATTAGAGCATAAACTATAAAGTACCAAGATTTTTCTATGCATATTTTTCTTTGCCTTTTTAAGTAAATAATGTAGAATAATGATCTCCTCATGCAATTCACTATACCTTTCATCATTTTTACCTTTAGACTCATTAGAGATTTCTACAGAATTTTCATTTATGGGAGCCATGCATATGCGATGTGAGCTCTTTGTAGTGTCATCTACCTCTTCTTTACTTTGTTCTCCATCATGCTAGCTACTATAGAAGTTTGTCCTTTTTGATTTAGATTCATTTTTATCTTTCAGTTACAACCTACTAGTACTAGGACATTCATAAGCCACATGGCCTCTTTCACCATAAACCCAACATTCTATAGACTAAATTTGTAAAATTCTTACCTTTCTCTTTACCTTTGGTACTCGATTGATTAGAGCTTGGTTTATTAAAGCTTCTTCCTTTTCTTGCAAGAAGTCTTTGAACTCTCCTTGATAGAAGAGCTAATTTATCTTCAGTATTTGTTTCTTGTTCAAACAAGTCCTTCTTCTTCAATGTAGATTTGAGAATGATGGGATTTTCTTTTATTACTCCTTCACTTATGAGATTCATCTAATAAACAATAAGAGTGATTTGAAGCTCTTCAAATTTTAGCACTAAGAAATCTCTAATTTATTCCATGGTTGTGATTTTCAATCTAAACTTAGGTTGAAAAGTTAAAATCAATTTTGTATCACGTCACTATCTAGCAAGTCCTTATCCTTCCCATGTATGGCTACTACTAAGTCATTACCTCTAGAGAAATAATCTTTTATTTTCTCTCCTTCTCTCATTTTAAGCTTGTCATATTTGCATTGCAACACTAAAAATTTTGATTCATTGATAATAGGCAAATCTTCATAAGTTACCTCTAAAGTTTCCAATATTTTCTCTATATTTTTACACCTAGCTATTCTAGTAAACCCAAATTTATTCAATTGAAAATAAAGATAATTCTTAGCTTTTGAGTTAAACATGAATTTATCTTTTTCTTCTAAAGATCATTGGCTTTGTGGCTTGAGTGCTCTTGTGTTATTATCAATGGGTGGTGTGTAGCTTTCAAGAATTATCTCCTAGACATCAAATTCCATGGATTCAAATAATCCTTGCATTATTTATTTTCAATATGTGAAGTTAAACCCATCAAACATCAGTGGCTTGGTATAGGACATTCCCTCCATTGTTCACTCTTGAAATGTAAAGCACAAACCTGAGAGTACTAGGTTTTGATGCCACTTTTGGATCAAGAACTTAGAATTTGGGTTGCATAAGTTTTCTAATTTAAATCACTATAGCCACAAAAATAAAACACATATTTTACATTGATTCCCCAACTTTGGTAAGCCCACAATTAGAGGGTAGAATCCATGCATACCTCCAAACTTTATTGCTTAAAAAATGTGGTTTGAAGGGCACTAGAACCTTTACAAGATTTGAGATCCAATTTGAAGTGTTTAATTACTACAAAACTACTCAACCTCATAAGGTCCCAACAAACTCAAAATGTGGTTTAAAGGATCCCACAACCTTTACAAATGTAAGCTTCACACCAGGATGCTTTTTTGCTACAAAACCACTTAACCTTACAAGGTATTGACAAGATCCAAAAATATGCCTTCCCACAAGAAGCACATCAACCCTATAGGGCTACAAAGAAAGAAAGGGAAAGATCAAGGAGATAGTGTAACTTGATTTATAGAGTCCTTACAATAAGGCTCACTACAAAAAATAGATACAAAGGATAATATAATGAAGGATAAATACAAAATCTCTTTGAGTACCCTTGGATAGATTTGATAATGAGTAGTATTTCTACATTTTCCAAGACTTTTACTTAGTCTTATATTCTTTGAATTTTCAAAAACTCCTTGGAATTTATGAAATCACTACTATATAGCTAGTTTAGACATCTTCTTCAAGGATAAGACATCTAACTATGAATAGCCATAATCGAGGAGAGACGTCTACCCAAAAGTTGAGATGTCTATAGTAAGACATCTACTATGAGACATCTATTCTTCAAGATAGACATATGTTTTTTGTATGAGATGTCTACTTTGCTGGATCATTTTTATTAGTAAAGCATTCCTTTATCATTTTGGCATCTTGGTAGTCCTCAAAACATCTTCATTTGGTTCATAGACTTCATTTCCATCCATGTTCTCATCTTGTCCACTTAGTCTTCATTTCGACATCTCAACATTGATCTCATTCTAATGTAGCTCTTCTTCTGAAGTCTTGGAACTCTATTTGAGGTCCATACTCATTATATTATTTCATGGTCCTATAAGACTACAATCACATATACACATTCTACATTCTCAATTTTCTCTAGGGTTTTGACATACTAAAAGGTAAATAGTCTAGATGCTATAGATCCCATGTACTTTAGCTTGTGGAGGCTAGAAATATTCCACAATCTATAAATGCCTTGTATCCAAGATTGTCAAAGTCAAAATATTCTTCACAAGTTGCAAATTTGATGTATTTCAACTTATGAGGGAAAAAATACTCCATAGGCTAAAAAAACTCACATTTTCATCTCACATGCTATACATTTCAACTCCACATGATATGAAGCATGTGAAGGTAGCATGTGAGATTTGGGCTTTGATTTTACAAACTAGGCACCTAAGTTCCACATGCTAGGCAGTGTGTGGGAGTAGCATGTGAGGATAAGAAACTAGTCAAAACTTCTCACATGTTGTAGAAAAGTGTTCAAAATAGTTACATAATTTGTCTAAAATTTTGTAACAATCATATCAAAATTAATCAACAAGAAATTAAGATGTTCATAGCTTATTTAAGCCAAATTTTGCATCTTTTAAAGAGCTTTTAGATCATTTTGCATTTATTTGAACTTAACACTTTTGAAATAAGAAAAATATCCAAGAGTCCACAAACATTTCCATCCAACTTAGAACATCTAGAGTAGAGATAATCAAAGGAAGATGAAGTTTAATTACAAATCAAGTGTAGATCTGGTGGTTGAATACACCTTGCCATCTACATGGAATTTTAGAAACATTTTTGTATTCTTGAGCTTTCACAACCATGATCTATAATTTTTGACCTTTTATTTCATAGCATTCAATACAAAGTTGTAGTTCCTTTATTTTGTCATATCATTTCATGAATCTCTTTTTTTTATTTAACATTTAAAATACCTTTTCATGCATTTTTTCTTATTTTCATAGCATCTAGTAACAAACCTACAAAGTCCTCAAGTGATTAATAAGACCATTTGAAGTGCTCATAGGTCCTTTTTGAGACTCATGGATCTATGAGCTAGACTATTTAATACTGAAAATTTTGGTCCTCAAGCATCAATTTTTTCTATCACTACAAAGGTATAGGTGATGGTGATGCAAGCATAGACAATGGAAAAAGTGGCATGCACAGTGGCAGTGCAAAACATGATGGATTTAGTGTCATGTGGTAGCAGAAAGATGCTTGTTGAAAGGGAGCATAGCCTACAACAACTAGGAGTGGCATAGTAGGAGTGGCAATAATAGAAGGAAATAATGGTAGCTAGTTAATAAAGCAACAGTGGCACATGAGGATTTTCATGATGATGGAAACTACATTCTAGGGTCTTCATGATAGTGGCTATGTTGCCAAATGTTGGTCATGCCATCTATGATGAAAGGGCTAGTTAAGATGGTGGTTGGATGATAAGTGAAAAATGATGGGAGGATGTAGTAGTGAGATAGATGTGGTAGGTGAGATGCAATGGTGAGGTAAGCATAGCATTGAGGTAGGTGAGGAGTTAGCTATCATAGGGCCTACATAGTGTAACGACAGAAAACGTCGGCAACTGGAAATACCGAACGAGGTTCCGTGTATATAGTTTTAACCACGGATCCGCACGAGGGCTATGCCGGAAAAAAAGCAAATCCGCGGTGCCCTGAACGGTCTTGTCGATCAGACAGGGACTTACGAGTCAGTAAAACGATGAAGATTACGGATCTTTGCATGTTTTGATTTGATTCGAGGGATCGTGAAATGGGAGGAAAACGACATGGATGGATCGCTACGGTGATAACGTCAAACACGCCGAAGAGATGCTAATCAAGAGAGAAGCGCGCGATTTTCAAAGATCTACGTTTCAATTTTTGAAAGAATGTATGATTTGTATGTCACGTTATAATGGGAGAGACCCCCAATAACTTGATGCAAAAATGAGCACAAAACAACAAGGAAACTGTCCAGACAGAAGTCCGCTCTACCTCGTAGGCCAAAGCTGGGATGCAAGGAAGGTCAAGCTATGACATCTGCTGATCAACTATTTTTGACTGGTAGAGCCTGAAAACTAGGAGAGACGATCTCACAATCCTTGTTCTGCTTCTTTGCTTCGAGTAGGTTCTGCTCAAGGCAGCAATCGTTAAAGGAGAAAGTCGTATCTTCCCCAAAGGAATGATCTCTCTTGTTGCTAAGGCTCAAGCGCATTGTGCTCTGTTTCTGCTGTAAGGTGATGCTGTCAACAATTGCCAAGGCGCAGCTCTTTGTATCTCTGCTCCAAAAGTGATAAGTGCTCTGATGCTTAGAAAAATGTCTCTGCTTCTCTGATTTTGCCCTCCTTTGTATCTTTGTCGACTGAGGTATTTATAGGCCGCGACGCTCCGTGAAAAAGGTGCAACCCTGATGACGTGGGTCCCAGATATTTCGGGTTCCGTTGACATGACCATTTTATGTTAGACTGTGACTACGCACAATACGCTCGTTTGCGTGTTGTGCGTGTGAAGAGCAGGTACATGTTGAGCGTGTTTCAATTGCTTTCAAGCTATATTACACTCGTTCGCGTTGTGTTGCGTGTATGAGCATAATCCGGTATAAAAACAATAAGCTCAAAATTGTCTTACGCTCACTACGCAGCTGCGCGTAACGAAGTGTAAACAATGTCTAATTTACACTCACTACGCAGCTGCACGTAACGAAGCGTAAATAATGTCTAGCCTTAGTGATGAAATACACAATGATACGCACCGCCGCGTAACGAGCGTAAAGACAAGTTATCCATACTCCACGAGAAAAAGTGTCGAACTATTGTGCTTCTCTAGACTCTGCCTTCAACTATTCTGGAGCTTATTATGCTCATTACGCTGCCATGCGTAATAGAGCGTAAACTTGTCCTTGAACAAAGCTGATGCGTGCTCTTGCTTGAATTGTGAATCTTTGCCTGAGGTCGACTCGTAATTTTCATGGTGTTTCAATGGCCCCTCTTTGTTGACGGTTAGAGGGCTTGCCCGAAAGACGTCGACAAAGAATGCGAAACACCGAATTGGCAGAAGCAAGAACAACGTCTATCCATGGCTACTCAAGTGTTGCCCTGTCAACAAGGAAAAGCAAAGCTGGAAGGTATGGGAGATAGAGGGATATAGCTGGAAACAGGTTCGGGGAAGATGCAAAATGAGTTATGATGGTAGGGGCATGAAATACGCTCGTACGCACAGAAATGTACGCTCATTTATGTCAACAGGAATACTTTCAGACGAGTGTAGCGCATCAATCTAAGATTTCTCTGTTACAAATTGTAGCAGGAATGCTTGCAGAAGGAGTGTTACGCATCACTTTCTGTGATGTCTCTGCTAGTGTGAGTGCGGAAAATGAATACTTGCATATGTAGCTTTTGCATATGGGAAGCGGGTGGTGGGGATGAAGGGAAATAAGAGCTAAGGGTAGGATTTGTGAGAGGTAGAGGTATGCAGATCTAAATGGTTGGGCAAACCCAAGCAGCCATTTCAACACGTTGTTGTACTTCACCGCTCAGATGGACGCACCTTTGGACGACATTCTCCAAGGCAAGTAACCTGCAACCACAAAAGAAAATAGACACCATTGCTCATGCGAACAAGATGCGAGGTTCTTGAAACAAATGCTGTTTGATGTGAGATAGAGTGATTGGGCTGTAAAGAAGGAGCCAGAGCACGCGGGCGGAGCTGCCAATCCTGATGATTGGCCCAGCATATCTTCGCTAAAAGGCATCAGACACAGTGCACCTAACTGGTTGTATGAGGAACCGGCCAGATGAATTTGCGAAGCCGGCGTCCGATTGCGATGATTGGCGGAGGTTACCGAGGCCANGGGACTGTCCCAGTATCCCACCCCGTTGGTTATGCAGCTGTACAGAGATCATCACGCTCGCTTGATTTACATGGTAGCAGTCTGTAAGTCCCAGTTTTAAGTCCTGGTAGACTGCCGTTACTGGTTTTAAGTCTCAGCAAACCATGGTCCCAGTTTAAAGTTCGGGCAGACCGAGAAGTGCTAGTTTTACATCGTAGCGGATGGTGGTATGTCTGATTTATGGTCTCAGCAGACCGTGCTGTGGATGTCAGTTTCGGATCATGACCCAGGGATAGATCTATGCTGGTTTTACGTCTCAGCAGATGGCTACTTACCCATGCCAGTTTAGCGTCGTGGCGGACACTTGCAAAAGATGCCAGTTTTTCATCTTGGCGGACCTATACAACATTCCTAGTTTTATGTCGTAGCGGACGGTTACAACTTGCCAGTTTAGCGTCGTGGTGGACGTGTGCAAGGCATGCCAGTTTTACGTTGTAGCGGATGACCGGTGCCATTTTTACGTCATAACAGACGTCTGGTGCCAATTTTACGTCGTAGCAGATGTTCGGTGCCAGTTTTACGTCGTAGCGGACGTCTGGTGTCAGTTTTACGTCGTAGCAGACGTCCGGTGCCAGTTTTACGTCATAGCGGATGTCTGGTGCTAGTTTTACATCGTAGCGGACGTACACTGCCATACCTGCTGTCGACACCATAGATGCTGCTAGATGTAATACCGCTTCAAGTACACATGATTTACAGGGTTTGCTAAGTTGTTGTCATTGGCATCTACTAACTTGAATGCTCCGTTACTGTATACATCGACCACCAAGAAAGGGCCTTCCCAGTTTGTAGAGTACTTGCCTACTGGTTCATGCACAGCCTTGAGAACAAGATCTCATTTCTTGATCGGGTGCTATTGAAGATTGTGGCAATGTTTCTGTCATTGTTTGTCTTAATATCTTTCAATCGTGTCAAGACCCTGTATCCGCTTCTCTTCCACTGAATCCAGATCTGCGATTCGAGACTTGGTGTGTTGAGCCTCATTTATAATCATGAAGAGGACCATTCTCAGAGAAGGGATTTGCAACTCGAGAGGCAGCACTGCTTCAGACCCGTAAACCAGGCTATAGGGCGTACTACCCATAGCTTTCCTACACGTAGTACGATACGCCGATAGCACATAGAGGATCTGTTCGTGCCACCGCCTTTTGTTGATGTCGAGCATTTTCTTGAGCAGATTGATGATTACTTTTTTCGTTGCTTCAGCTTGACCATTCGCCTGTGGGTAATAGGGGGAGGGAAAAGACTGTCTAATGCCTAGGCTATCACAGAAGGATTTGGTTTCCGTGCTACTAAACTACGGCCCATTATCGGTCACAATAGTCATCGGGAGACCAAATCTGGTTACTATATTGTCTAGGATAAAATGGCAAATCTTCTGAGAAGTAATCTTCCGCAGGGGAACAGCCTCTACCCACTTTGTGAAATACTCAGTAGCGGTAATAATGAAGCTATGCCCTGCAGAAGATTTTGGCGCAATGGGTCCTATGATGTCCAGTCCCCATCGTTGAAATGGTCATGTTATCTGCATTGTATGAAATTCTGTGGGTGACACATGGATGAGGTTTGCATGACGCTGACACGTGTCACAAGTTTTAACCTTTGTCAGGTAGTCTTTTTCCATGCATGGCCAGTAGTATCCTAAGCGACGGATTTTTAGGACCATAGCTTGTGGTGCTACGTGGCCGCCGCACAGTCCCTCGTGAACTTCGCCAACTATGTGTTACGCTTGGTCTTTGTCAACACAAGTAAGCAACACACCATCAAAGGAGCATCTACAGAGAGTGTTGTCTCTGATGATGACATATTGCCTAGCCCGCTTACGGATTGCGTCTTTCTGTGCGCGTGTTAATGCAGACGGTAGCTCGCCCTATAAAAGATAAGCTTTAATATTGTCGTACCATTCAGGTGTGCTTTCCTCGAGCAAAGAGGAGATTTGTGCCACCTGAATGATAGGATCTACGCAGTCTGTAATTAATGCAGGGCAGGTGTTAAACAGGTGTGAAGGCATGTGTAAAGCCAGGGTGGCCAGTGCGTCGGCCAGCGTGTTGTCAGTGCGTGGGACATGTTGGGCGTCAAAGGTCGTAAATCGCCTCAGAAGATCTTTAGCCTGATCATAGTAGGGCTGCAAATGTACAGCCTTGCAGGCGTAGACTCTAGTGATCTAATTTAGGACAAGCATCGAATCGCCCCTAATCGCCAGGTGTTGAACATTGAGTTCACTGGCAGTTAGTAATCCTCTGAGGAGCCCCTCGTACTCTGCCATATTGTTCGTACAAGGGAATGTCNTTCAACTGCTAGAGGTGGCAGTGCTGCCACTGTTATTATGCTATCTCCTGAGGATGTGCGTCTACACGCTTACCGCTTGACATTCCCTTGTACGAACAATATGGCAGAGTACGAGGGGCTCCTCAGAGGATTACTAACTGCCAGTGAACTCAANCTCTATAGTTGCTTGATTGTTAATCGGTGTAGTTATTAACTGGTCAGCTATCGCTTGGCCTTTCATAGATGATTGGCCAATATAGTGAAGATCGAATTCTGCCGTGATAGCCTTCTAGCGAGCTATTTTACTACTCTCGTATAAGCTATGCGTAATGGCTCTAAGAATGTTGTTTTTATAGATGACGTTGACTTGGCTACGAAAAAGATAATGCCTACATTTCTTAAGCGTAAAAACTAATGCTAAGCAATTACGCTTGACGTCGTTGTACCTCGTTTCATATGCACATAGAGCGTGACTCAAGTAGTAGATGGGCACTTCCGACCCATCATCCCGCTTTTGACAAAGTAACGCTGCTATCGCTACGTCCGAAGTTGTGAGGTAAATGTAAAATGGAAAATCCCTTTGTGGCGGGAAAACTGTGGGCAAATGTTGCAGTTCTTGTTTTAGGCTGTCAAACGCACACTGGCAATCCTCCGTCCATTTGAAATTAACCCCCTTCTTTAGCAAATGTTGCATAGGGAGCAGCTTGTTGGTTAATCTCGAGATGAATCGGCGTATGAACTGCAAGCGTCCCTGTAACCCGCGTAATTGCTTGAGGTCTGTCGGAGGCGTTAACTTGACAATGGCTTTGACCTTGTCAGGGTCAACTCATATGCCGGTTTCCGATACCACAAACCCCAACATGCGTCCGGTTTTGACTCCGAATACGCACTTCTTCGGGTTAAGCCAGAGCTCATATTTGGAGCATCTTTTAAGGACTAACTCCAGATCCCCTGAATGATCCTCAGACTTTAAAGACTTCACAGCTATATCGTCTACATAATCATTCAGTCTCTCTAAGAGATAGTAGCTAAAGATGTACGTTATGACTCGTTGATACGTTGCTCCAGCATTCTTTAGACCAAATGACATCATAGTATAACAAAAGGTACCCCAGGGTGTCATGAATGTCGTAGTTAATTGATGTTCTGGGTTTATGCGAATGTGGTTATAACCAAAGAAGCCATCCATGAAGGATAGGAGTGCATGCCCAGCTGTTGTATCGACTAGTTGATCGATACTTGGGAGTGGGAAATTATCTTTGATTGTGGCCTTGTTCAAATCCTGGAAGTCTATGCAAATGTGTATACTCCCGGTCTTCTTCGGCACGACCACAATGTTAGATACCCAGTCCGAGTAATCGACCGCGCGGATGAAACTAGCTTGATATAGTTTGGTGATTTCGTTATGCATGGCTAGCATGATCTCTGGCTTGATTTTGCGTGCTTTTTGCCTGAATGTTTTGATCTGTGGGTCTAAGATGATGTTATGTTGGATTAGCCTGGGATCTAGTCCAGGCATATCCTCGTATGACTATGCAAAGACAGTAATGTTGTCTTGCAGGACCTTTTTTATAGCGTTGTGTGTTTTTTGGTCTAACAAAGAACTGACTTTGAGCGTTTTAGTCTCATCCTTATGCGTAACGATAGGGACCTCATCAAGGGGGTCTTCGGTTATGTCCCCAGCTTCCAGGTCTAGCGTGCGTGTCAACTGTTCTGGCCATTCCGGGGACATCTCCAACGCAGCTATAGTTACGTCTTCTAAGGGGAGGTTAACATCTATAAACGCGGGATCAAATTGCCTAACTACCTGTCCGTATGGGCCAGTCAGAGTTAAAGGTGTTGATAGTGTTGCGTCCATTTGTTTGTCCTGCAAAACCGCAAAGTGCGTAAATGGTTAGGAAGAACATTAACGTGATGGCTAGCAAACGTGGAAAGCTAACAGAATTTTGAATTTTGTAATGAAGTTGTAATCAATGCTACCCGATTACGAGGCGATAAGATGTGGTAGTTTAACGTCATTTCGGACGACGATGCGTGCGATATCAACTGCATTAATATCTTGATTTTTGGGTTCCGTTTCAGGAAAGTCCCGCTAAAATCGGATATCAAGTCGGTGATTCTCGCATACAAGTAGGCAGTTTTTTGGTTAGAACGGACTGTTGGCTATTGTGAGTTCAAATTCACGGGTATCATCTAGCAAGAGCAAAAAGAGCAGAAGATTTGAGGGTGCAAAGCTGTGCAAGTGTTGAAGCTGTGATAATGCCGCCTAAGACAAAGAGGAAGAACACTAAATTGGCTAAAATTGACGAGGTATAGGAGAACCTGGCGCGTGTTCAACAGGCCGTGGTCGAAGTGCGCGACCCGATACCTTTGAACCGGTAGGTCATTCTTTGCATGCTCGTGCTATTTCAGCATTTGTGCTATACAGCGTTCTTCGTGTAAATGAGGGTTTTGGGCTATGGACCTTGCGTTACAGCAAGGGTTTGGCATGGTTGCGTTTATCGTCGTTGTCAGAGACAGACCTTGCGCTGTTGCAAGGGTTTGGGCAATTTCCACATAGATGGCTAAGCATGATGTGTAACGTTTCTGTGTTAATGATGCAACTGTAAATCTAGGCGTTGATTTATATAACATGTTTTCTGTACAATGTTGTGCTGAAGCCTATCCTGATTGTATTATACATCATTGGGGTTTTGTGTTGGATAAACCCCATAGTCCCCAATGTCCCCCCTCCACACATGCGAGTGCAAGGGAAGGTCGTCTGGTTCCGGAGGGGGGCACTGGAGTTTTTGCAGTTCTTACTGTGCAACTTCAGCATCATTGTGTGGTCTAATGTAACTGGCGATGTTGCCGGTGCCATTTTAGAACACCTGTTGGCAGGGTCTACACAGGGAATTCTGGCTTACTTGACAGACGGGGCCATCGATACGGGTCGTCTCGAGGACCAAGCGCTCAGCGCCAGAGGCCTGAGGAGCTTATGCTGGATTTGGGAAATGGCCCGTTTCAATTGTTATCATGCATATAACACGTTTTTCGTGGCTCGCCATGTCTCGACCTATTTCCAAAACCCACAAGGCACAGTATACTATGCGAGCAGGTAAGCAAATTCTGCCAAATGTATTATCTTTGTTATTGTTATAGTGTCTGTTATTGATGTGAAGTGTAAGAGAAGTCTATGTGCAAAAGTGTAAGTTAAGCCTATGCTGTATGGTACAGGTTTTTCATTCATGATAACAGGTTAATCGGAGATGGTGATGCGTTGGCCTGGGCCGAAACGGCAATAATGGCGTTTACCTCAACCAGCAATGTGCGTGCCAATGTTATAGGGCAGATTGGCCATGAGATGTGTGAGTATCACACCCGCTATGAGCGCCCTTTTAAGAATTGTTAGGAACTCGAGTGGCTGCATGATGACTGGACCTTAGATTCGCCCCTTACGGTTGAGGACGTGCAGAGGAACCTACCGCCATTACCTTTGCCTTTCGGACCTGGTAAGGCCGCTGCATGTTCTAATGTTATGTGTGTAGTTGTAAGTTGTGGACATTACGTAATAGCATTTCTATTTGTCTTGTGTTTTATACTGTTGATTCAGGGAATCCCGGGAGATTACCCTTACGATTTCCTGCAGCGAGGCGAGGGATGTCCTCTTCCGTTACGGCGATATTAAGGACACACAGCACTGGCTCGGCCACTCGGAGGCCCCAGTCGCGGTGACCACCAAGATCCAGGTAGCAGGGCTAATGCACCTGTTTTTGGTTGTGACCCCTGATGTCCTCGCCAGTGAAATGATAGCCTTGGTCAACTCCTTCAGCGAGAAGGCGGAGCGTTTTTGCACGCACATGCATAATGTGCGCGTAAGTTTCGATATCGATGCTCAGCTCTTCGCGGACCTATTTGGTATCCCCTCGAACGGCCTTCCCATAAAGGCGAAGACCAAGAGGAGCCCTAGATTCCAGGAGTGTCTGAAGGAGTGGGTGAGGATCCCAAAAAAGACCAAAGGGTTTCCTTGTGACAAATTCGAGATGGGTGCTGCCAAGACACTGTATCCCCTTTTTCGGGCCTGGACTTTCCCCAAAACCCTCTCGCAGGAGAAGTTCTTTTTTGTAGAACAAACCCACATTATGCGAGAGGTTCTAGAGGAGGAAACTTGGTTCGATTGGGCAAACTATTTTGCCAAGGGACTGCGCAGCAAAATGGTCAAGCTTTGCAAGAAGCTTGAGTCCCGCTTTAATGTGCATTACGCCTTTTTCATAGCTTGCCTCCGGCGGTTTACTGAGTTTTTGGTCATCCAGAGGAATGGGGTCTGGGAACAGCAAGACCGAGACCAGCTGTCCAGACCTTGGATTGCCCACATTCTCAGCACTACCCATGGGAAGGATCCGCCGGAAGGGATCAGGGAGTCGTTGTCTGTAACGACTAAAGGCTTGGCGGCGCCCCAAGTGCGAGGTCTCAACAACATAGGCAGGATAATGCCTACCTACACTAGCGACGCCTCGCGAGGGAAGTGCGTGACGGAAGAAATTGTGGAACCGGCAGCTCGACGCAAGAGGCTCCGTCTAGCCGAGGCCCCTGGGGGTAACGCAAGCCAAACTGTTGTGGTCAAGGTTCAGCGGAATAAGCTTCCGCCTAGTAAGTGTGAAAGGATTGTAGTACGCAATGTTTTATTTAGATGGTCTGGCATTATATGCTAACGTGTGGTGGTGTAAACAGTAAAAATGACAGGGCAACTAACCCCTGAGATAGGGGCGATGATACTAAGCCGTGGGGAGGGGGCCTCAGTTTTGGAAGAAGAAGCCCTAGCTGTTAATGTGAGCCGTGTGCAGGTTCCAGTGCGTGAGGAGGCCCCAGCTGCTAGCGGAAGCCATGCGTATGACCAGGTACACGAGGAAACTCCAGCTACTGGGACTAGCGGCACACGGGATCACATGCGTGAAGAGAAAGGGGCTGAAGAGATTGGTGAAGTTGCCACTGTCACTGGCAGAGGTAATGAGTGCGTTAGCGTGTTTGCAGGATCTTGTTAATAGATGGTGTCTAACCAAATTACGCTATAGGGGAAGAAGATGCATCTACGTCTGCTACTGTGAGCAAAATGTGGAGAGACTTCCCCGACAAATTTACCTTCATGGAAGGCATCGTTAATGACATGATCGAGTGTTTGGAGTGCGTCGAACCTGGCGCTGGTACGTTATAGCCATAATGAGTTTACGACATAATGTCTTAGTAATGTGTCATCCATATTGATGCTTGTTTTCTGTTAGGAGCTCACCTCCGATGGGATCCCACGGAGCCCATTGATTTGGACACAGCAGAGCCCCCATCTGATGGGGCAGTCGTGCCACGTCACATTTATGAGGAAATGCGTAAATGTGCGTTACACTCGACGCACTCCGTATGGGAAAGTAGGGGCGTTAATGAAAGCCTATGGAAAAGGCTGCAGCGGTCGAAGCAGAGGATTGAGTCCTTGACCAAAGAAGTCAGAGACCTAAGGGCACGGTACGAATTCCTATAGGCTCGAGTGACGGGGGATGAAGACTGGCGTACCGCTGTTGTCGATCACTCCCGTTATTGGACAGCCATCAAGAACAGCGTATAGACCAATCGGGCGTTAGTAGAGCAAAGGATGCAAATTGAACTCCTAGCTTAAAAAAGCTGGGAATGGAGGGACTACTGCGCCAGCGTACAGGAGTGGGGGCAGAAGGAGAAGGACCACAAGCATCTATATAAAAGGGAAAGCACCACTTATCGAAAACACTATCGCGATTCTGCCGTCAAATCTCGATCCCTGGAGGTTTTCGTGGACACCATCAGAGCGTCCAAAGTTTTCAAGAAGTTTGAAGAGCAGGTGACCGTAACTGCATCCCCGGAGAGGGCAATGATTTTCCCAGGGAATCAAGCTACAATCCCTACCTTCTTCCCAAATCCACCCCGCTAGAGTAGCGTGGAGAAAGGGAAGGTGAAATCCGGAGCTGCGTTGGGCAAGGATGTGTGGCCAAACCTGACGGAGGACGAGATTATGCAGCACTTGTGGGCTGGCCTGGACAAGCTCCCCTTTGCTACGGAAGTAGGGCCGTCGCAAGTAAGTTTATGCATGACTTAGTCGGAAAGTTTTCTGGATTGTGTTGTCTATTCTAATTTTTTGATGTTATTTGGGTTTAGGTACTGGAAGAAGATAGGGAAAATACGCCAGCTGAGGGGCTGGGAGAGGAAACAAAGGAAGCAGAGGAGGAACGCAATGAAGAGCGTTCTCCTGTGAAGCCAGCGCCAGAATGAGAGCCTCATGAAGGGGCAATCTTTCGTAAGAGCATAATTCCTAGAAATGATGGCCCACTGGAGGATGACCTTTTGGGGCTAAATCCGGAGTTAAGAGATACCGGTGACAGTGGTAGCAGAGGGAATGCGTAATTATTATTTACGCAAAATTTTATTGATGCAAGGTTGGGTATTTGTTCTGAATGACTGTTGACGAATTGTTGTAAAGTCTAATGGATATTTGAAATGTTAATTAGTTTGTTGTTTGACTTTTTAGGCTTTTGTCTGCGTTAGCGTAAAAATATATGTTAAGGATTCTATCTAAGTGATACTGATGGGACGTAATAACTAGTTTAAAGCCATTGTGGGCCCATTGCGTATTCCAGCATAAATGGTTATAGTATGCAATATTGCGTTACTAGTTTAAGGCCATTGCGGGCCTGTTGCATACTGTATAGCCAGCATAAATAATGATAGTAGATAATTTTGGATGACTAGTTTAAGGCTGTTGCGGGCCGTTGCGTAACTACGTACAACGGTATGAATAGGTTGATTTTGTAACTAGTTTAAGGCCGTTGCGGGCCGACTGCGTAA
This sequence comes from Gnetum montanum, assembly GCA_015680685.1. Taxonomy (NCBI): domain Eukaryota; kingdom Viridiplantae; phylum Streptophyta; class Gnetopsida; order Gnetales; family Gnetaceae; genus Gnetum; species Gnetum montanum. The sequence goes on along the minus strand of MNCI01009868.1, from coordinate 30,001 downwards.
ATTGTAACAAAAATGTAATCCTGTATAAATTCATGAAGCAATGTGAAAGCGTAACTAACGCGGGTACGATAAAACACGCAAAAAGTGCAAAGCGTAAACACAGAAAGCAAATATAACGTAAAAGTATGTTGAAAAAAAAGAAGCTGTTAAATGGGGAGTGCGCTAACTTACAAGAGAATGGTAGTGCACGCAGAAGACCATTGTTCAACCGTCGATACGCAGTTGTCTCCTAATAGTTTTTACGTTAAGCGCTGCGTAAGGGCGAGGAGGCTTGTGGTTTGACTCCTCTACACTGTCATTCGGAAATGGCAAGTCAGCCCAGGCTAGACCGTCGTCATTATTGTCGGTTTGTTTAGGGGCTTGGAGATGGGACTGATCGTCAGTTGTTTCAATCTCTGAACCCCATTCTTCTTCAATGTTATTGACGGTCCTGGGGGTGACCTCGTCGCCGCGTATGATGACCTCCCCCCCGGCGTAGGGCAGGTGTATCTCTTAGTGTATCAACGATGAAACCGCCCTTAGCTAGGCTAACCATGACCTCCCTAAGATCAAGTTGAAACCAGGCATCTCCTCAACGACTAAGAATGTGGCTTCGGTTGGGAACTAATCCCCCGCCACAAACTCAATACGCACCGTTCCCTTGACTTGAACCCGTGCTCCGTTGAACGATTTTATGCAGGCTGTCGTCGTGGGAGTGATCTGGTCGACCAAGCCCAGCCTATCCACTATGGAATAAGGAACGACGTTGGTTGCTATGCCATCATCCACGTGCACCCTCCGGATCCGGTACTGGCCGACCCGAATGGTAATGAACATAGGCTCAGTCATTACTTGACCTTTCTCCGGGTCATCTTTGACGGACTCGTCAAGAAAGGTCAGCGAGATAGGCTTGGGTTGTTTAGCTTCTGAAGGAAACATGATAGCGTGTATCGCTTCCTCTTCTGCTGGTAGGTTGCCATCCACTGATATGGATGTCAGCATGCGTACCATGGCCTCACGGTGTTCTCAAGACGTCATCAGTAAGTTGTACAGGCTCAGCGTTGTGTTCTTTTGCTTAAGAGCTTGTTTGACTTGCGTGAATGCACCGAGGAGGTCCTTCTCTTGGCCAGGTTGTTTATCCTCCTTGTCCTCCTCCATTCGGCCCAAGAGACGGATCTCTCAAGGCGGAGCGGTGTCAATGAGAGGGTCGTTCTTTTTCCTGCCAAGAGAAGGTGGCTGCGTTTCTGTACCTTTAGCCTACTTCCGAGGCATAGACAAAGGCACAGAGGCTAGGGGCCTGGGCTTAGGGAATCCAAGCATAAGGTGGTGTTTTGTTGCATTAATTGTAGTATCCTCCTCCTTTCGCTTAGGAGGCGATGATTGGTTATTTTGACCGGAGGTCTGCCCCTGCGTGAGAGGAGCAGGCCGTGGTTCTGGCACCCTGATAATGAAGGGCGCTCTAGGCGTGGGCGTGGATGGAGCCGCGGCTTGAGTACTGCTGCGTGACAGAGGGCGTACTTGGGAAGGTGCCTGTATGATGAAAGGTGGCCGTGAGACCCCACTGGCTGCCGATGAAGTAGTTGGCCCCCTTGGTGAGCTGGCAGGCACATGAAAAACAAAAGGCTATTTTGGCGGTCCCTTACGCTCACCATTCGTACTCACCACAGTGATTGTATAAGGATCATAGTTTGTGTTCAACGGGTCCTTATATACATGCAGTGTTTGATTTTTCGGACGCGTGGGGTTACTGCTGTCTAATTTTAGATGACCTTCGTCGATCATGCGTTGAATGTCGTCCTTTAACACCCAGCAGTAATCCGTGTCGTGACCACACATCTGGTGCTAGTCACAGAAACGGTCCAGCCGGAAAGATCTCGGAACTACTGGTTCGTTAGGTAGGGCTAAAGAAGGGTCCTTCAGCAATTCACAGTGACGTATGTGACGCTTCAGAGCTTCCTCAGACACCTTCTTAGGTTGAATGTGCCCTGCCGCTAACAGTTGTTTCAGCAATTCAGAATGCTTTACAGGTAAAGCCGCATACTTTAAACGATCCTTACGCTCAAAATTTGGCTTTAGCTGGGGGGCCGTTTCAGGGGTCGTTGTGGCTTGGTTGGTGACAGCACTAGCCGTGGCCTCATACGCTGTTGTGGGCATCTTCTTGTTCTTGTTCTTTGCGCTTTCAGTCAGCGCGGCTACTGTCGTTGTTGCCGCCTTACCCTTCTCTTTGGCCTTATTGTGTGCGTTCCTGTAGGCGACATACGCCGAGCCTTTGTTGGCCTCCACAGCATCTTAGATGCTCCAAACTTGTGCGAAGACCTGATGTAAATTACTTGGGGAAAGGTAGTACAGCTTTGACTTAATGAAGTCATTGACTGCTCCCTTGAACATAGCCAACATATGTGAGTCCACGATCGGCTCGCGGATCTCGTTCAAGGTAGCATTCCAGTGCTGTATAAACTTTTGGATGGGTTCGAGCGGGTCTTGTTTCACTCCCATGAGCTGATTCAGTGTGACTTCTGGCTTCAGGTTGTATTTGAAGCGGGTCACAAATTGGGTCAGTAGCTCTTCCAAGGTTGAGATGGAAGAGCGTGGGAGGGCTTGGTACCAGTCCAAAGCTTTCCCTATTAATGATATTGCAAAGACTCTGATAATCATATGTGGCCACTGTTGAAGCAACAAGGATTCAAATCGAAAGGTGAGTAAGTGAGCATTAGGATCCCCCTCCCCATTGTATTTGGTGAAATGAGGGAGGAACATCCCCGGTGGTAACGACAGCATAGGAACCGCTGAACTAATCGAATCATCCTGGTAAAAGTCCATGATCTGAATAGCATCAGAGCCAGCGGCTTTGAGGTGTCGAACCTCCTCGGTAAGAGTCTGTATAAGCTGGAAGGCTTGGTCCAGACCTGTTGACGGAGGTACCTGTGCAGCAGGTACAGGAGGTTGGACCGGGAGGGCAGCGCGAGGGAACGGAAATGACGGGAGAGGCTGGCTGGCTGTTGGTGGGGTGGGGATTCCTGCAGGCGGAGGGGCCTATGAAGACCACCACCTACTGGTTTGGGACAAGGGGTTAGCCGCCGCGTGTTGCATAGGATGAGGATAGATGTACTGCGGGGCCCCCTGTGGGATCTGTGTTGCGGGTGCAACAGAGGGTTGTGCACCATACAGCGCAGACCAGTTGTGTTGCGTTGTAGGGTTGCCCCACGGAACAGCTGCAAGCTGTTGGATGTATGTTTGTGGCTGAGCGGTTGCGGGGATCTGTTGAGTTTGCAGATGTGGAAGCGATGAGGTCTAGGCCGGGCGCGTCACAGATACATTATGGGGTTGTATCTGCAGGATGAAATGGGGCACGATGGTCGCCGGGATCACCGCTGGGATGCTAAGTACCTGTGGTGACGGAACCACCCCCGTGTTATGGTGCGGTATTTGTGCTTGCAACCCAGACGGTTGCGCATTGGCCTGCGGCATGGCAGGGAAATACATCTGCGTGGTCATGATCGAGTCAAGGGATGCGGCTTCTCCATTGAAAGGAAACAAGGAATTTATATATGTTTGGGGGCTCAGAGTATGGAACGAAGGTTCCAGAGCATGGAAGGAATGCTCCGACTAGGCCGCAAATTCATCCTCTTCCTCCTCCCCATGCTGGGGCTCCACCATAGCTTGTGAAGCCTAGCCTTTGGCCATGACCAACTGTGTGATAAGTTCGTGTTGGTGTTCAGTCAAGGGGATTATGTCGTAAGCTATTGGCTTAAAATCATAGCCCCCTCGGTGGAGCACTTCAAAGTTTCGTTTCGCTTCGAGCTCAGCTTCACGACATATGAAGTTGTATTCTATAGGGGTTATAACCGTGAAGATAGGTTCTTTTCCCTGGAGCCTCAATGAATGGCGCAATGAGCCTTGAGGTCCAGTTGCGCAAGGAGCTGGTCCTATGACCGCCATAGAATTCACAGGCGTGGCACCCAGATCGGTAGGGCCCATGGAGGTTGTGGTTGTGTACAAGGAATCCATTGATCAATGAAGTTAGCGGTGACTGGTAATCGGATCTAAGAGATGGCTGGCAACAAAAACACAAAAAGGCTTTCTACCATGTAGGATTTCAAAGAAATCGTCCTTGCGACCGATCTATACCACGCGATTGACCGTAGACTTCCCTAGAGGTATTACGTCTATGGTTTAGGGTATGGATCACTACCATGGCTACCTGAAATATTCAGATCGGAGCCGTTCAGGCCCTCCTTCTAGCGCCAGAAAACTGTAACGACAAAAAACGTTGGCAGCTAGAAATACCGAACGAGGTTCTGTGTATATAGTTTTAACCACGGATCCGCGCAAGGGCTATGCTGGAAAAAAAGCGAATCCGCGGCACCCTGAATGGTCTTGTCGATCAGACAGGGACTTACGGGTCAGTAAAACGATGAAGATTACGGATCTTTGCATGTTTCGATTTGATTCGAGGGATCGTGAAATGGGAGGAAAACGACGTGGATGGATCACTATGGTGATAACGTCAAACACGCCGAAGAGATGCTAATCAGGAGAGAAGCGCGTGATTTTCAAAGATCTACGTTTCGATTTTTGAAAGAATGTATGATTTGTATGTCACGTTACAATGGGAGAGATCCCCAATAACTTGATGCAAAAATGAGCACAAAACAACAAGGAAACTGTCCAGACAGAAGTCCGCTCTACCTCGTAGGCCAAAGCTAGGATGCAAGGAAGGTCAAGCTCTGACGTCTGCCGATTAACTGTTTCTGACCAGTAGAGCCTGCAAACTGGGCGAGACGATCTCACAATCCTTGTTCTGCTTCTTTGCTTCGAGTAGGTTCTGCTCAGGGCAGCAATCGCTAAAGGAGAAAGTTGTATCTTCCCCAAAGGAATGATCTCTCTTGTTGCTAAGGCTCAACCGCACTGTGCTCTGTTTCTGCTGTAAGGTGATGCTGTCAACAATTGCCAAGGCGCAGCTCTCTGTATCTCTGCTCCAAAAGTGATAAGTGCTCTGATGCTTAGAAAAATGTCTCTGCTTCTCTGATTTTGCCCCCCTTTGTATCTTTGTCAACTAAGGTATTTATAGGCCGCGACGCTCCGTGGAAAAGGTGCAACCCTAATGACGTGGGTTCCGGATATTTCGGGTTCCGTTGACATGACCATTTTAAGTCAGACTATGACTACGCATAATACGCTCATTTGCGTGTTGTGCATGTGAAGAGCAGGTACATGTTGAGCATGTTTCAATTGCTTTCAGGCTATATTACACTCATTTGCGTTGTGTTGCATGTATGAGCGTAATCTGGTATAAAAACAATAAGCTCAAAATTGTCTTACGCTCACTACGCAGCTGCGCGTAACGAAGCGTAAACAATGTCTAATTTACGCTCACTACGCAGCT
>MNCI01009868.1:8727-24430 GCA_015680685.1 Gnetum montanum | reverse complement strand
TTGGCCAGGTGTTTAGTTGATGGATGGATTAAGAGTTAGCCTTCATAATCAGGAGTTCTTAGTTTGAATTCCAATCCCAAACCTTTTAAGATTATTTTTTAAGCATTTTAGTATTATTATATTTCACTTTGCCCTAATGGTTGATGCGGTGATTCAATAGATGACAAAGCAAGGTTCAGTATTGGGCATGGGTTAGGGTCCAAAAACTAGGATTTTCAAGACTTAAATGGATCAAAATAGCTTATTTTATTATATTAACATTACTAGGCTGACATATAGGTGACATGATGACTTATAAATGATCTAGGATTCAACTATAAATGATATACCAACCCTTGGATAAGAATATAATAAATTTAACTTATGATTTGGCAAGTATGATATAGGCATGCTTTCCTAGATCATGGTTTAATCCTAGTGAGGCACTAAGGAGAGGGTTAACAAAGTAAGATATCACAACCTTATCCACTAAGTACTAGTTTTCCTATGGATCTCATGGTAATAACCCTTTTTAGTTAAATAGGATGAGATATTCTTATGGCTAGGTTGACCTTCTTAAACTTACCAATATATTTATAGGTGTTAGGCAAGGGTAGATAATGGTAAGTTATAGGGGTTATCTATTTAGGAATAATAAGTTTAAGATAAGATAAGATTAACCTAGGCCATGGTTCCCAACCATAGAAAGAGCTTAAAATAACCTTAATTAATTAACATTTATAACATCACTACAAGATGGATACAAGTTACCTAGACTAGTGTATTCTTATCTTACAAACGTCTCTCATAATTGATATATCTTAGTGATGCATAGTCAAATCTCCTAGTTGTTAATATCCATGAAAGTTTCTAGGAAGAAATCCTATTAGTTAATGGAATCCATCTATCTTGTATATGTTTGATCCATTTTCCATGAAAATCATTGGAAGGTATCTTCTAACTTATATGGATCATGTTAGACATAAGGCATATCTCATGGTGGTGATCCATAACTCTTTTGTAGATTATGGCTTCCTATTTTAGGATTGATTGCAATTGGTTCTTGGTTTTGATTGGTCCTTGGGTTATGATTTTCTTCAATACCAAATATAACACTCCATCCCTAAATATCATGGAAAATGTTAAATATATGTTGTATTAGACATTATGTGTAAAGAAAATATGTTAAAAACATCAAATATGCTTAACATTTGACATTGTACATAATAATGATAATAGGGAAAATGCAAAAGGAAAAAGAAAAGAAAGCTTTATTGATATAGAATATTGTATCTATGTTATGCTCTATGTGTTCATTGGGGTTATCTTCCTTTGACATCTATCCCTTAGAGGCTATGCAATACTACCTCCATAGTTAGGCTTACAACCAACCAAAAGGGATGGCTAGTCATCTTCTTGCCTTGCTTCACTTGATACCTATTACTCATCTTTATCAACTTTGAAACTCTATGCTAATATGAATTCTAATGCCAAAGTATAAATACCATAGGTTAAACCCCTAAAGGTTACCTCTAAATACATGTCCATTATTACAACATATCCTTTTGGATCTTAATTACAATTTCCTATTTTGGATCTAATTACAATAATCACATCATTAGTTATGGATAGACACCATCTTTATTATGTAGTGGCATCATTCAGGAATGTGGATATAAGAGTATTCTTACATTATTCTAAAAATATTAGAATATTATAAAATAAATAATATAAAGTATCAATAATGAGCCACCACCACCTTCCAACATATTTTTCAAAAGAGGCATCAAGAATTAGTAAATAATAAGTAATAATTTAAAAAGAAAATATATTAATAATACTAATTTCAAAATATATAATAAGAGCAAGATTCAAGGTTAAAACCTTAAGAAGCATATCATCATGATATAATAAAACATATATAATAACTAAGATATTTAGCAATCAAATTTAGGCAATACATAATGAATTATTTCAAGATACACTATGCACAATCTTATAAGAAAATATATCAAGATATTCCAATCATAAAATAACATTACATTTAAATGAGGAGTCAAGGGTTTAAACCTCATGATGCACAACTATAAGTATAAGCATAAGAAATGTTAGAATATAATAGCATATAGTACTATTCATAATACAATGTAATATTAGATCATATTACATTAAGTATAACCTTATTCTCAAGAACCAAGAATAAGAAAATACTTAACAAATCTAAGATCCTATGATTAAAGCAGTGGGATGTTATAATAGATATGATCCTCCTTCTTAAGAAAACCTATATTTTAGTTGTATTCTTTTATATCTTTTCTCTTTTAGAATTCTCCTTCTTCTTTGAAAACTTGTATAATTGTCCTTTACATCTAATTGGCTCTATGTTATGATAGTCTTTCTTCAAAGTCTTTCTTCAACATAGATCCCAAGGGTCTCATTCATTCTACTACATAACCCATCTATGGCATCACAAAGCTATTCTTTTTTAGAGAACTCATGATATGGGCATTTATGAAAAAGAAAATATTATCTATCCAATGCCACATCATGGGATTCTTGTTTTCCTTTATTCTATGTTTTGATTTTTTTCTTCATGTTGAAAGTTTAGAAATATATCTAGCACTTCTTATTGAAGAGCTCTAGCATTATAGAAAACCAATGAAAAGAGTCTAGTTTCAACAATTGGTATCAACTCTTTGTTTCTCTGATCAATGTCCTTGAAACTAGATTTAATGTTTTTTACTTAATCTCTATGTTTTCCAAGGTGTAGGAATTCTGATAGGCTTGTAAATAATGTTGCAAATTATAATTATAGTCTCCCTTGAATTTTGAAATGTTATTTACATCAAGCCATTTTATGTGGTTTTTTATTTAATTATTGTAAGATATTCTTAATTGTTATTTTATCTAGATCATGCTTCATTTAACTAATAAGGGTTCATTGTAATTATCATTAGGTATATCATAGTTATAATTGTAATATTTGTTCTACCATCATGTTTTCTTTTATTGTCTTTATCATGTCTTCTTTCTTATCCTTTTTCTTTATGTTGATCTTTTTTCGCCATCTTGATCTTGACTAGGATGCCTATCATAATGTCTAGTATCATCTTTGTTAACCTGTCAATCTTGGACTCTTCATCTTCATCTATGTTCATCCTCATCAAAACTTGATAGTGAGGTTGAAGAGGAAGATGGTACACTGAGAATGTCATGTTAATTTTCCCTTGTTCCATGATATCTTTGATTATCTTACCTTTATCTACAAGAGGATCTAGACCTATAGGTTCTTCTTGTTCTATGACTTATTTCATCTTCCTAATAATTACTTTTAAAGTTTGAACATGATCCTGGATTTCATATATCATTAACATTAAATATATGGGAATGTTAACAATAAGACCTATCTAACTAGTTGCTTGTATCTTCTCTATTATAGTTGAAGTGGATTCCATGAGAGTTCCTACCTTTGTGTTGTCCATATTAGGCTGCCATATTTTGGTTAATTTTGTGTTGAGATTTTATTATTTGATAATATCTAATCATGTTTTTATTACCATCATAACCTTTATGGAGATGAACAAGACCAAGTTTCATGAGTTCTACATGAAGCATAGTGTAGATCAAAATGGATATCCTAGAGTGGAACAAATAGTATGCTTTAAATATTTGAATCATATTTCATTATGAAAGCTAAATTTGAATTACATTTAATTAGAAAAATAAAAATTTAATCTCAACATGATAAGAAATGTGCACCAAATAAAACAAGAATGAATATACCAAATTCATAGGATTTTGGCTTGGATCCACTTCCACTCCATAGAGCCTATTCAAGTCTCCACTTTTCCTCCATCTCCTTTAGCTCTTCAACTTCTTGAATTATAATAATAATTTTAAAGGTTTTTAGTCTCTCTTTACTACAAATAAAATTTTCAAGTAAAAATCCTTAAACAAGTCAAGGGTAAAATAACAAAGAATAATATTAATGCCTATAAGGATATTTTATATTGAATTACATCCAATAGTTACAATGTAATAAATAATGTACAATGCTCAAGATGGAAGTGATTTTTGTACAAAATACATCAAATAAAAGATGATTAATGAAGCATATAATCACACTTTTGAAGTTGTTGCTACTACTGAATATATCAAGCCCAACCAAATAAATCATAATGAATAGCCTCATACAAATTCTCAAGATTTCCTTGAACTTATAAATCCATTACTTTTACATCTTCTCCCACTTATTTTCTATTTGCAATGAAAAAAATATGTTTTCAAGGAAAAAATGATCTTAAAGAGAGGTTAATTATGCTGAAATAGTGGAGGAAAACATATAAGAATTTGAATATCTAGTAAAATAAGTGCACAAATGATAATCATAGACCAAATAATTATACACAAATATAAGATATGAAGTAGATATTTAGTAAGATACATGTCTAGAAAAGTCATAAATATAAAAATTATGAGCCATGCATAAGGTATATACCAAGTACCAAAAGATGAATCTTCAGAAGAATTAAGGTATACTAAAAGTTATGAGCAATTTAAACAAAGAAAGTACTTTCCAAATAAGTTTTATAGTAGAAGAAGTATTAGAAAATAATCAAGCATGTTAAGATATGTGAACATATGAACAATAAATTTCATCATATTATATAAAAGTACTAAAATATAAATGTTTCATAGTGATGCTTGATGAAATAAGGCTATGGTAAATAGGAACTAAAAGCTCTTAAAACTAAGATCTAGTCTTATAGTCTTCATAATCACTATTATTCTAGTTGTCTTACTAATGATCTTTATATTTCTCTTCATTTTATTCTTCTTCATTTTGGATTTCATCATTCTCAAATTTAGCGTGTTTTTCTTCATCATCTATAACTTTTTCATCAAATTTATTTTGTTCACTATCATCTTCATCATCAGTAGTAGCTCCTCCTATGATAGTAGCTTCATCTTTTGAATCCTCATACATAAGATCACAATCTTCCAAGTTAATGAAGAAATTAGACCTAATCTTTTTAAAAATGACATGGAACTGTTAAAAGGTTCATTTCATACTAGCACAAAGTTATGCAAGACATAGAGAGAGTCATGAGAAATAAAGGCATTATAAGATATAAGACATCAAGAAAATATGAAAAATTATTATATGCATAAGCTAAGAACCTCATCTTAAGGTCCAAGATGGCCAAAATGGATTAGATTATTAGTCCTAGCCATTAATTTTCTAAACCTAGTCAGTTAATCTACCATTAAAGCATGGTTTAAAATATCACCTAACTATTAGCTACCTAGATGATCAATCTAATATCACCATTGGATTCATAAAGCTAATAAATATTCATAAAAACTATTTATATATTAAAAATAAACATCAAATGCCTAAGTTATGATACTTTTAGATCTTGAGACACTTAAAGCATGATATAAGATCAAGGATTAAAAAATAATTTTTGGATTTTTATAATATACATTTTGCTTCATCATTGTATCCAAGAGGTTGAAAACTTATAAAAGAAACTCTTTGCTCAGTAAAAAGGAAAATCTTTCAAGATTGAAAGTTATGGCCATTTTAAACTTTTAAAAATTTACACAAATTTTGAGACTTCCAAGAGATCATCCATTCCATTACTCCTCTAGGACTAATATAGTTAATTATATAATTTTTATTTTTCATTATACAAATCTGCTAGTTTAACTAGTTTGATCAAATTTGATCAAAACTATTACTTAAATTTCAATTATTTTAAACATTAAATTTTCCTTCCTTGAAATTTAAGGTTCACCAATGTTCATGAACACTAAGAGAGGTCATGACCAGTAGTGCTAATAATGTCTATAAGCACAAAGGAAGGCCAATACCACTAATTCTTGTAGTGTCTATAGGCACTACAAGAGATTAGGACCATCAATGCAAGTGGTGTCCATAAGTACTATTGATCCATACCTTGACAAAATGTGAAATGAGTGACTATGTTTGTGAAGGATAGTGGATCTATAATGTTCCCATTTCCAAATGATTCTACTGCATAATGAAGATGGTGTCTCTTCATGACAAGTGTTATCATTATTGTAACAAGACTCGAAAGGGGAGTTGTGATTAAGATCCTAAAGTAAATGTTGTAATAATGAACATGTCTCTTGAGGTGACCTTTGTGGGTTTGACCTAAGGCATTTATACAAGGGCTTAGAGGTCATTCTAGCATGGAGTTACAGAGTCAGTAAAGATGAGTTATAAGAGTTGGGTGAAGTAGGATAGGAAGAGGATTGTCCATCCCTTCTAGCTGGTTATAGGCCTAACTATGATGGTAGTGTTGGATTACCTCTAAAGAATAGATGTTAAAGAAGGAAAACCCCAATAAACACTCTCAAAGAAAGATCTAGATACATTATTCTACATTAATAAAACATTCTTCTCTTTTTTCTTCAGCATTTTTCCTATTATTTTCTTTTATGCATAATGTCAAATGTTACATACATTTGACATTTTCCATGACATCCATGAATAGGATTTTACATTTTTTATTGGAGAAAACCATGATCCAAGCACCATTTATAAGCATGTACCGACTATAACTTGATAATGAACTATGGAGCCATAACCTAAGAATAGTCATGGACTTTCAAGATGATCTATGTAAGCCAAAGGATACCTTTCCATTAATTTCATGAACAATGGATTAGGCATTTACAATAGAGATAGATCCTACCAACCAAAAAAAATTTCATGGATATTATTGACCAAGGAAGATCTAATTATTCCTTAGTAAGATTCATCAATTACAAAAGATGTTGGTAAGATAACAATACTTCTATCTAGGTAACTTACCCATCATATAGTAATGTTGGAAATATAAGCTGATTAAGGTCATTATTAAGTTATCCTTGAACTCTAGTAACTATTGCCTAAAGTTGAGACCTATTCTCCCTAAACACCTAAACCCTGTAACTTGGCATTTCTCATTTTAAGACCTATGCATTAACTAAGTTCAATGGATTCAATCTAGTTATAAACATTTTATTCATAAGTTTAAGTAATATGCATTAGTAATTTTAAGGGATTCCATGTAGCCATGTGATTATATAATTCCTATTTAACCAATAATATTTATTACAATGATACCTATTGGAAAACCAATACTTGATGGGTAATGTTGTAATATCTAATTATAATTGAAACCCTAGACATTTGGAAGTTATCACGTTCAACTTAGTAATGTCAATTTTTGGTAAAATAAGCTATTTTATTCCTTTTAATCATAAAACTCAAACAAAATTTTCAGACCCTAAAACCACATCCAATGGATAGTACTCATCGAAGTGATTCCAATAGTAAAAATTTCATCCAAATTTGACTACGATTTGGGAGATATGGCCGTTTAATGTTTATCATTGTGTGTGTTAAAATAAAATAAATAAATGGGAGGTTGTGGGTTCAAAGCCCAAACTCTCATAGTTAAAATTTAAATATATAAATATATATATAATAAATAAATAAATTTTTGACCTTGTCAAGGGCATGGCTCATTGCCATGCTTGCACACACCATCTTACCACTTTGCTGCCTGGTCGTTGTGCCCATCATCGCCATTCTTTCTCATTCTCTCCTCAAGCACCTTCTACAACTACTATGCTAGTTGAATCCCCATAATGCCCTACCTCATTTTGGAGCTTTTTACCTCTTGCTACATTGTTCCTATCATGATCACTTGTCACAACTTGCCACTACATGTCGTTGTGTGGTGCCACCTACCATGCCCTATTGTTGTCACCCAATGTCACCAACTGATCCCTACTACCATGGCCCTAGCTACTTTTCCCCTTTAGCTATGCCCTTGCCTACTGTCCTTAGTCACACTAATTCATTGGCCTACAAGAGCTATGTTGAAAGCAAAGTTATCTCTCTCCCCTCCCCAACTAAAACCAACATGAAATAAACTTTTCCCCCCTTTTACTTCAATGCACTTGTAGTCATGGTATTAAATTAGTAGCTAGGGTTTTGCTTAGGTTTAGGTGGATCTCATAAGTCATAAGTTTGCAAATATTGATCATAATTGTCATCTTTCAACACCAGCACATTAGAGGAGAGCTCTAATAGAGATTCGTGTGGCATCCACAATCAATATTTAGTGTGGAAGCCTTCCATTTCCCCTACAACAAATATAGAACTCTCATCTTTTTCAAATTTCTCCTTTTCTCAATGTTGAGCCTGCCATGGTTCCCAAACAAAGAGGAGGGAAAAGAAAAAATCTCATGTTTTCAAAGGTTCTTCGGCCTATCTTCATCAAGGCTCCATCTGTCACCACTCCAAGGTAGGCAATTCTACTTATTTTTTGCTCTTTTTTTTGTGATTTAGTTTTTTTCTTTTTAGATATTGAGGTAATTTTTTCAAATATACTCTAGTAGGGGGATTAAAATGGATTTTTGACAAAATATCATCTCCTTTTTTTTCTACTCCCATGCAAATCTATAGTTGTTTTATCACTTTAGCTTTAGTAGATTAGATTTTGAAAATAGGGATTATTATTTGGTGCTTTTTTTCTTAAAATCTTGTGATATGGCTATTTTTTTGAGATCTAGGCCTTAGGATTTGTTAAAGTTAAATTTTACCAAAATCCTGCCCCATTATATTTTTTGAAGTTTAATGGGTTTTAATGGTTTTGGCTATTTTGACCATTTTAATGGCTATATAAAATTTAGGCTTTGGGATTTTTGAAGCCTTCTCATGCAAAGAAAACCAACTTTTGTATTTTTTCCAAGTGATACAGATGCATATCTATGAAATTAAAGGTTATGGATTTGTAGCTCTTTGTTTAAGCTTTCTGATGGTTGTTGTATTTAATTTGTCTTTGAAACAAGGAAGTTATGGCTATTTTCATAACATTGTGTAGTTAGATTGTTTGTGCCATTTTTGTAATTTCATGTAGATTTATAAAATTTTTATAAGAAAAATGCTAAGGTTTTTGCTATGATGAGGAGTCATCAATCAATGACATGGTGATTAGGAAGACCTTACCCATCCAAAAATTTATTTCTAACATTTTGGCAAAGGTTGATAAATTATAGAACTGTTTGGATGAGAAGTTCCAAACTACTATGAGGATTGCTGAAGAATCCAAAGGGTAGAATAATGATCACAATTGTAGGAGATGGAAAGAAGCTAAATGTACCTACCAAAGAGGTAAGGGAAAATCTATTGCAGTCGAAGAAGTTGTGGAGACAAACTCTAATAATGATGTTGGATGTGACATTTTTCAATATGAACATCTAAAGGGATGTTAGCCTATGGTGTCACACTTATAGGAGTCTAGGATATATGCATTGAATCGATGAGTAGCTTGGAGGTAAGAATCCAAATGATTACCTTATCATCAAGGAAATCTAAGGTAGTTCCACTAGCAACAATAAGCTTATTATCCAAGTGGAGCTCCACCACAACCATATGAATAATATCAACAATGGCACCAACCATAGTCATGGGAAATGCCACTACCAAAATAGCAGTACCCATATAGGCAACCAAATCTATATGGGTACTATGTTTAGCAGCCTATTTCTCTAGAAATCTCTTCAAGTCATACCTCATTCCAACATCATTATTACCTTCTAGAGTATCATCAAAATCATTCATCATATACTCAAGGGAAACACCCATACCCATACCACCCTCTATATCCATCTACACACATCTCTCTACCCTCTACCTAGTTGCCTCTTGCTTCATCCATGCAAGGTGAAATTTCCCTAGAGCAACAAAATGCTAAAAGGGCTATAAATTTATAACCATCCATCAAGTTGAGTTGTTTGGAAAATAAATCTAGGAAACAACCATTTTTCCAATCCAAAAATCCTCCCAAACCCTCACAACTTAATGTGACTAGTCACCCTCTATCTCTAGCACACTCATACTCTACATAAAACATATTTGAGAGACTTTCAAACCAAACGTAACCTCATATCCACACTGTGATGCTAACCCATGCTATTTTTAATTGGATCAAGGCTAGAAACTTTTCCATGAAAATATTTGACCCAGGAAGTCCTCATACTTACTTACAGATCGCTAAATATGAGCCATGTAAGGCTCTTCTTGATTCTGGTTTCAATGTTAATCTCATATCCCATGACATGTACAAGGCCTAGAACCTACTACCTCTTAAGAAGAGCAACATCCATTTTGAATTGGCAGACTAGTCAATCAATATCTCTTTGGGATTAGTCGAGGACATTGTGACCATAGTTTGTGGATAGTCCTATCCTGCTAATGTTATGGTGGTTAAGGTAGAAAACTACAATGGAAACATACCATGATTATGGGAAGGGCTTGGTTAAGCATGTTGATGCATGAATGGGTATAAGGAACTTCTCCATGAAGATCTCCAAGGAAAATGAATTTGGACAACTAGAGAAGAAGCATGTTCCATGCATCGAGTACAATGATAATAGGTGCAATTGCATGTAGAAATTTTGGTCCATTAAGAGTACATTCGTTACAACATGCAATCAGTATGCACATGAAACAGATATCCAAAGGTTCCTGTACATAGAAACTACAAAATAAGAGCACACCCAGTGGCTAATAGTTGACTTTGATAGTAGCACATTATGCATGGAACCTACTAAGAGCCTTACATGTGCTTATGTCAAAGGCATGAATGAACTAGAGCAAGTTCATCACCAACTCTTTGATGATGAAAATGATGATAAATTTTGGAGGATAGTTAGAAATCCCTAATAGTTTCAAGAAAGAGCCCATAGAGTTATAAACTCTACTAGTTGGCATGGAGTATGCATGTTTAAATAATGGCAAGGTGGTTATCATCAATGAAAATCTTGCTCCTAAATAGAAAGACAAGTTATTAAAGTTGGTCAACAAATGAACAACAACCTTTTCTTGATCATATCCTCAGCTAACTAGAATTGATCCATGAATATTCTAGCATCGTATTTATACTAACCTAGCCATGAAGCCAAGAAGGTAGTTGTAGTGGTGGCTAAATCCTAAATTGAAGTAGATCATCAAGGAGGAAATAGAATAACTCCTGAAGGCAAGGTTCATCTATCCCATCATGGATAGTGAATGGGTTAGCCCAATCATAATTATGCCAAAGAAAGATTGCAAGTGGTAGGTTTGCATTCACTTTAGGCTATTAAATATGGTAACATTTAAAGATCATTTTTCAATATCATTTGTGGACCAATTGTTGGACACCATTTCTAGGCATTGTTATTATAGCTTCCTGGATGGCTATAGTGGCTATAACCAAATCCAAATTGTGGTAGAAGATCAAGCCAAAATAATATTCATGAGTACCTAGGAGACTTTTGCATATTGCAATATGTCATTCAATTTGTGCAATGCCACTGCAACATTTCAACACCTAGTCCTTAGCATTTTTCAACAAAAAATTGGTCATAGGGTAGAAGTATTTATGAATGACTTCTCTACCTATGGGGCTACTTTTGAAAAAGTCCTAGATTGCCTTGAGAAGGTACTGAAAAGATGTGTTAAAACAAACCTTAGGATTAATTGGTAGAAAATCCATTTTAATGGTCCAGGAGGGCATAGTATTGGGGCACCAAATTCCATAAGAAAAAATTGAGATAGACCCAAAAAAGAGAAGATTCATTTAAGGAATCACACACCAACCAAAGATAGTTAAAGACATCTCATCATTCCTTGGACATACTAGCCACTATCGATGATTCATAGAGATTTCCTCTAAGATTGAAAATCCTTTGTTTGAGCTTACAAAAAGATATGTTTCATTGATTTGGACAAAGGAATGTGAACATGAATTCCAACTACTAAAATAAAAACTTGTGGAAACTCCAATTCTATGGGCACCAAACTAGTTTAGACTATTTCATATAATCATGGATGCATCTAATTATGCCTTAGAAGCTATGCTTACATAGGTGGACAATAAGAAACCTCCATATTATATCCATTGCGCAAGCCAAATCATTGTGGGTGAACAATTAAATTACATATAACTATGAAAGAACTAATGGTAGTGGTGTATGCTCTTGAAACGTTCAAGCACTATGTGCTTGCCTACAATGTATTTGTGCACATAGATCATAGCGCAATTTTCTTCCTAATGAATAAGCTAATGGTGAGCTCTCGTATCATATTGTGGCTATTTATCTTGTAGGAATTCAATCTCACAATGGTAGATTAGAAAGGAACTAAGAATGTGATCACTGACCATATTTCTTTATTAATATGGGATAATAAAGAGGAGGAGAGTATACTCTCTGATCAGTTTCTAGATGAAATCCTCTTTACAAGAGTAATAAATGATCAAGTGCCCACCAAATCAAAATGGTAGGATGGCATCCTCAGATACCTTCTCACTTAGAAGATGCCACAAGATCTGGACTTTAGGAGGAAACAATAGTTTCTTCATTGGAAAAATACTTCATGGAAATCAATGGATACCTTCATAAGGTGTTCATCAATGGCCTAGTTCCTTAGTGTGTCCCTGATGCAAATCAACTAAATATTCTCCAAGATGCTCATGAAGGCCCTTTCAAAGGCCACTATGTAAGGAAATGCATAGCCATAAAATTCCTAATGGTAGGATACTATTGGCCTACAATCTTTATGGATGTCCATCAATTTGTTTGATCTTGTGAATGTTGTCAATGAGATGGTGGGATGACCACTTGAATGGAGGATCCTAAATAGTGGATTTAGCCACTAGATCCCTTTGACATATGAGATATTAACTTCATGGGTTCAATCACGCCCATGTTCAATGGAAAGGTATATATCATTGTAGTTGTCAACTACTACACTAAATGAACCATCACCAACTGTACATCATCCACTACTACTAGATTTGTACAACAAAATTTTTTAAATAGGTTTGGGATGCCATATGTGCTAATTTTTGATAATTGAACTAATTTTACAATTTTCACTTTTCAAAAACTCATGCAACACTTAGGGGTCAAACATAAATTAACAACACCCTATCACCCCCAAGCCAATGGTCAAGTAGAAGTAACTAATAGGGAGATTACAAAGATTCTAACAAGAATCATTAGCAAATATAGGATAGACTATAGCAAGAAACTCAATGATGCCCTCTAGGCCTATTACTTAACATGAAAACTCCATATTGGCTACTCTTCCTATGAGTTAGTTTAAGGAAAACTTCCAACACTCTCGATTTAATCTGACCTCTGTACACTCTCAACAACCTATGATCTAGACCTTGACCTAAACCTAGCATAAAGAGAAATATTGATCAACTTTAATGTGCTAGATGAAAACCAATTAGTGGCCCTATCTTTGAATGAAGTGCACAAGGCATTCAACAAGCAACATCATGACTTTACAATATGAAAAGTAAAACTTCAACTAGGAGATAAGTTTCTCTATTGGAATCCCATGCATTTACCCTAAGAAAAAAGGTTTCAAATGTTGTGGGAGGGACCTTATACAATTGATAAAAAATTTCCCTCTAGGGCCATGTTAATCTACAAACCTGAGAGTCCACAAAGAAAGTAGTACAAGTGAAATCTTTCCTAGAGCCAAGACAAGCTAGTGCAATTACTACCTCATCAAATGGACAACCACGCTCTGTATTTTGCATCCCCTCCTTTAAACTTAGTCATGGAGGTGATGTCCATCCATGATAATCACACATATGGCTCCTCAATTTTTCATTTTTTGTTTTACTTATTTTTCTTTTACACTTTTCTGATTTTTACCTCTTTTTAGTTTTTCGTTCTATTGATTTTCTTAATTTTTTGTTTTACAACACTGTTATTATGTTTTATCTTTCTTGAATATTTTATACTATATTTTACTTTATTTTTTATGTATGGCATTTCATTATTTTTCCTAATAAAAGTGCTTTATTACCACATGACATAGTGCCAATGTTGCTATTTACTGCTGGTGGTTTATGTTTAATGTTGTGATTATTAATGTCTAGTTTCTATTTTTGAATTCTAATGCCTAATGACTAAGATATGGTTTATTCATCATGGAATAGGTAGTGAGTCCACATCATCTATCCATATGGTTTTCCTTGTTTTGAAAGTTCAAGGTACCTTTCATTAAATAAACTTTTAATTAATTTGTGACCTTGGTAATTTCTGGAATTGGGAGGGATTCAAAGGTTTTCATAGGATGTGACTTCAAGGGAACCCATTACTCTTTGTGCTTTTCTACTTACTTAAGTACTTGAGTGTTTTCATTGACTTCTTACTATTCCATGTCCATTAATAAATGGAAGTCAAATAAAGTCTTTGCATGGTGTGGTTTCCATCCAAAAAGAAAAGAAAAACATGATTGGAATTCAAAGCACACCCCATAGACAAATAAATAGGCTACAAGCACTAGTTATGGAATGTTACCCATGTCTAAAGGTCCCCTCTAACTGAGGCCCTCTGTCACTTTCTACTTCTTTTTTCTTCTCTTTATGGAATGATGGTCATTTTGTTGGAGCACTCTTGTGTCTTGAGGGGATCCTAGAGTGGTGATGTGAAGTCACTAAAAGAAGTTTGTTTTTGTCTAGATGAAGGATGGATCTTCTTAGGTCATTTTAAACATAAACTCCACAAGGGACTTATTTTGACCTCAATTTAGAATTCCATCCCACTTTCTTAGTCATCCATCCATGCTACCTGTAATTCACTTCACTTCAAGTTCTATGTTTTGCTCGATGTCTTAGTTTGATATGTCAAAATTCTCAAATAAATTCTTCTAGGTGGATCCTTAACTTGTCATGATCATTAAATCAACTCTGGGACCCATAGACTCCTTAGTTGAGGATATGCAAGGGCAAAAAGGGCATGTGCCTACTATGGGGAGGACCCACTTGCATATCTCTTGGTTTGGATAGTTAACTTGCTTACCTTATACATTGCTACAATCATATCTTTCATGTGCCCCATTGTACATCTAGCTCTATGCTCCATAAAAACTTCATAAAGCTTAATTCAACAAACATTTTCTCAATTTTCTAAATTTTCTAAGCTCTAACATCCTCTTCTAACATTTTCATTATGTTCATGAATTTTTGGGCTTTCATTTAACTCCAATTTCACTCAAAAACTTCTTGTTATTTTGGAGTTTGACCAAAGTCAATGGTGGTCAACAACGACATCAACTAGGCCTTGTCAGCACAGTTGACCCCATCAACTAGCTCCTATCAATGCATGCCAAAAATCCTAAAAATACCACTGAGAACTTTGACATTTTGACCATTTTTCACAATAAGAAGGGAGTTTTTGTCATTTTTTAGATCCAAACACCTTCCAGAGCCCATAACTTTCCAATGGTTTGTCCAAATCAATCCATTCTTCAATCCTACAGCTACTGAAGGTAAGCTCTTTATCATGGGGACCACAAACCTTAACGTTTTAAAGGAAATGTTTCAAAAATTATTCTAACTCCCCCAATGGATTAATAAATACAATGATACAAAACCATCAATTCTTGAGAGTTAACCCTTTCAACATCCTCTAGTATGACTTATTAACATTAAAAACATAATAAAATAATGATTAAAATTGATCAAATCAACCATAATCACAACCTAGCCAAGTGTAACTTTCCCAAGAAGATAAGTGATGAGTGGCGAGGTACCCCTACACTCAACCATACGAAACGAGCGTAGCACATGCGATCCGGTCGAACTCCATAGACTAAATGCCTAAACGCCCCATGGAACACTTGGGGTTAATC
>MNCI01009867.1:19417-47253 GCA_015680685.1 Gnetum montanum | reverse complement strand
CAAAATATCTTGGGTGGTTATAACCACCATAGAGAGAAAAAAGTTGTAGTTGACAAGTCTCCCATTTAGTTGATAAGTGGCCATTGTGGAGATAAAAAGGCTATAGTTGACAAGTGGCCTTGGTGGTGGTTATAACCACCATTTCAATTGACAAGTGTTCAATTCACATGGGATTTTGAACAATTTTTGCACAAATTCCCCTTTTTTATAAATGGTAATAATATATACATATATTTGACAAAGTAGTAGACAAGAATTCCATAGGCTTTTAAAAAAATGCATAAAAACAAAAAGAACTACTTGTAATGACAAGTTCAATTTTGGCTAAATTTGAGATGATAGATGCTCTGGCCTTGTCATCCTGTGCAAGGCTTGGTCTTGACTAGAGTCTTTGACACTTGGTTAATATTTTCATCATGTCCGGTGCAAAAGAGATATGTTTTTGTAAAACTAAAAAATTCCTTTTCAATGGTTTTGCAATCAAAGATTTGGTAGTATCCGTCTTTCAAGGGCTGTAACGCCCATGAACTACCACCACCATAATCATCGTCATCGGTAGTGGCCGTGAAGTGCCATCTCTATCATGGTCTTGCTCCTATTCCTTGTCTCTGCATCTCTCCATTATCACAAGAGCGAGGGCTCTTGCAGGGCTCCCCTCTAGAGAGAGTTGCTGCCGCTTTGTTGCTAGACTAGCGCAAAGAGAAAATTTTACATAGTAACAGAAGCTACTTTACTAGACCCATGGCCATGACACCTCCTCAAAAATTGCAGTCTAGCATCAGGTCTTGTAGTGTAACTACCACCATTACACCACCGCTCGGCCTCCATTGCACTACCGCTACTCTGCTGCTGCTCCACGCTATTCGTGTATGCCTCGCTGTGTTGGTTTCCATGTTGGTGCACTCTGCTATGCCTGCCTCATCTGCTAGTTTTAGTTTTGTTATGCCTGCTTGTGCCAGGTTTGTTGTGGTTCATTGGTTTCTGACTCTACTGCTTCTTGATTTTGGGCAATGTCGCCGGATTTTGTTGGTGATTGCTCACTTCCCAACCATTCTACGAACTGTCTGATGAGTTGTACGAGCCTAAGAAATTTCCAGCTGCTAGGTTTTTATCCAAATTTTGGGTTATTTGCCTCATTCTTCCATAATTATGTTAATTCAGTTTGGAAATACCAAGGTTTGGTGGCTTCTCATATGCTTGCTATTAATTTAATTCATTCTTGCGTCGGCAACAGTCGCTGAATTTGTACATTACAATGGCATTATTTTGAGGAGAAAATTAGCTGCACTGAAAGTGTCAGTGGCTGCGACGAGTTCTTGGAGGGAGAGTTTTAAAAATTGTTCACCCCACTTGGGAATCTGTAATTTGACCTTTTTGTTTTTTCTTTTATGAAATAGGATACTCGTACAAACGAGCAAAAGGAAAACTAGTTGAAAGGATGTTAACGAGCACAATTTTCACAATTCTACTAATCCTCGCATTTTAGAGAATTGGTGATGATGCTGTACAAACATGACTTTGCTACTATTCCATGAAATGGCCAAAATGTGCCAACACAAACTCAACACAAAAGTTAAGTGCAATTAACTAGAGTTTATTTTTAAAAACTAGAAGTTTAAGTGCAAATTAATGATGGGGATGACATAATGTGATGCAATGCATCACCTAGTCATACTTAGAAAATGTTTTTGTTTCATGTGCTAATGCAAATTTAACTAAGGTAGATAACAAAATGTGACACAATGATGGGATGCTCGCATCATGTGTCTTCATCACCTAGTGACACTTACAAAAATATCTTGTCTCATGTCTTCCATCTCATACTTATGATGCATGTTGAAAATTTGTATAAGGTAGGTGACACAACACTTGCATTTCATCATATGTCTAAGGTAGGTGAAAATTTGTTAGAATTAGAAATTTTTTTCAAATTTCATGTGTTATCATATGTTTTATGAAGCTTGTCGAAACTATTCAAAATTAATATTTGTCATATTAGGATTGAGGTAGACTAGTCATTGAAGATTCAAGGATGAATCTAGGACAGGAGGAAAAGTTTGGGATGCCTATTGAAATCTTAACTAAGGTAAATGACATAAAACTAATGTCATGTTACATAGGTAATGCTTAGTCAAATTTCCAATACTATCAAAAGTTGCCAAAAATGATGGGACGTGATATCGCATGGGCCGTGATATCACGTCTTTCCCTGTGATATCACGTATGCGATATCGCGGTCCACTACCAATTCTATAAATAAGAGGTGGCTCTCCCTTGTTTTAGCATCTAGATCTAGACCTTAGCCAAACTCTTGCCATTTTTCCATTCTAGAGTTAGAATAATTTCCATGTGCCTGTAGTAGGAGTCCCAAAGTGAATGGATCTTTATTCAAGCAATTTTGTACCTGAGCACACAATTGTGTACAACAATAAAGACAAACTTTCAAATAAACCTTGTAGTGCATAGACTAAGCTAAATAGGACTTTAATTATTTTTAATTTGTTAAATGATTTCTTAAGGACTTAATATCTCTCAACCCTCAACTCTCATAGTTAAGTGCATTCAATACGACTGCTTCGACCACGTGCGTTACGCTTGGTAATCCCAGTAACGAATAGTGTTTGGTAACCCAGTAGCATTGCATGGTTTAGGGTGTGAAACAGCAAGTGGGAATGGATACTGATGCTAGGTTAAATAAGGCTTAGTTAGTTAAAGTTAATTAATTAGTCTCTTCACCCTTTTCCCTCTTAGCATAGGTGATAAAAACATAAAAGATATAAAAATCACATTCCTCAAGCTTACTTAACCATACAACCATGAAAAATACAAGTAAGCTTGGGAGGACAACAATTGATTAACCTTAAGTGTTCCATAAGGATTGTAGGCACTTAGTCTGCGAAGTTCGACCAAATTGCATGTGTAACGCTCATATTCATATGGTTGAGTGTAGGGGTACCTCGCCACTCATCATTGGTGCCGTTGCCGGGGACTAAGTTGTTTGTGTGCTATGTAGAACATAGGAAATCATCCACATCATTGGGAAGCTTAAATGAAACATTAGGATTAATCAGAAGAAAATTTAAACAATGGTCAATAGCACATCGACAAGATAACAATGTCTTCTTCTTCTCATAAAAGCACTTCACCACCTAGGGATCACACAAGAGACAGTAGGCGGCACAACATACATAACCGAGAACTGCCAGTTCCTCAATAGTATCGAGTGGTATATACTCATTCCAATGAGTATATACCTAATTTTACTTTTATCCTACATTAGGATGAATAATTGCGTTGGCCAGATTTGCAACATAACATAGTGTTACCTCCAGATCGTGCAGTCCCCAACATGCTCCTTCGTGCTCTTGCACAGATAGGCATGACATAGTTATATGTTGAATACAGTGTGTGCAATTATAACATAAGGGACTACCATCCCATAGAAGTGAAATGTTTAATGGACTCACAGCAGGAGAGCCACCATACATCGTTGAAGGACAAAGGGGTCCCGCACGTCCTAAGCGAAATTGGAGATGGTGAACCAATTCTAACAGGTTCTCTATTAATTGATGTTCCCCCTCCTAATGATGGTGAGGAGGTGGAGTATCAGAACCTACACTCCATGATTCACAACCCAGGTTCTAATCCCTATGAACACCAAGTGTTCAATGAGGGAACACAAACACATGACAAGGATGAGTATTCAAATCATCATCATGATCGGGGCCGTAACCACCGACGAGAAGGTAAGAAATATCATCATGGCGATGGTTCCCCTTCTTCTTCACCTTCATCACATCATTCACCCTCTCCTTTCACATCAGGATGTAGTCACAAAGAGCACAATCGTGAGGATCAAGATAAGCAAGATGAGAGACCTCGACGAGAGAGTTGAGAGAGAGGATAAGGGAATTCGAGAGAATCAAGGTATGGTAGAAGGGAAAGTAGGGAATCACGTAGGCATCACAGATGTCATGAGAGAGATGACCAAGATGAACCCCTAATAGCAACCTAGAGTATGTTAGAAATTATAGAGGTAGTTACAATACCTATAAGGCACCAAAAAGACAATCGAATCAAGAGACTAGACATGAATAATATCCCATGATTCGAGGGGGGATATAATGTTGTTCTGCAAAATCACTTACAGGAATTTCATGATGCCTGTGCCTTGCAGAATATTGAAAACAAGTGGCAAAAATTAAATTTATTCTCTAGGACACTCATAAAAGAATTAGAGAGTTGGTATTGGTCTTTACAGCTGGAATCCATTAGAAGGTGGAGTGCGATGCTAGAACTATTTAACGACAGATATCAGACGTACTCCCAAGTGTCCAACTTGCGTAAGCAGATCGAAGGATGGAAGTAGGGTAATCATGAACCCTTGAATGCTACCAAGGGTTGATATTATGCATTGCTACATCGTTGCTTAGGCCATGGCTATGCACAATGGGATCAACTTCGCCACCTTGTAGATTGGCTAAGACATGAAACTAGGAGAACCCTTGGAACATATGCCAAAGGGAGATTATCATAACTTAGGTCCCATGAAGTTCATAGATTGTTGGAGCAAGTAGCTAAAGAAGAATAAGACCTATGGAAAAGAGAAAGTGTGGAAAATTATAACCACGATCCTTCCTTCTAAAAGAGGGGAGTAAGATTTTGTGAGGAAGAGGATGAGTCACCATTCGAGGAGTTGGTGAATAGAAAAACCTTACCGCGTTAAACATTAATAATTGAAGTGTCAGCTAAGGTACATCAAATGTGGGACTCCTTAGACAATAGATTTAAAACCATTTTGAAAATCGTAGAGAATTCTAAGGAGCGAAGTAGTGACCATGATAAGAAAAAGTAGAGAGATTCAAACCATGCACGTAACAAGGGTAAGGAAAAAATGACTATCACCAATGAGGTTGTGGATTCATATATAGACAATGATGGTGGATGTGAGATCTGCCAATATGACCATCCTAAGGAATGTTGCCCAATAATCTCACATCTATAGGAGTCTGGGGTGTATGCACTCAACCCAAGACTTAACAAATGGTAGGCACCCTGAAGGTTACCTTATCCCCAAGGTAACCCAAGACAGTTCCACCAACCGTTAACATACTATCCAAGTGGAACTCTGCCACAACTTATTAAGCAACACTAGCAGTGGCAATATCCACAATCATGGGGGATGCCACTACCTAGGCAAAAATACCCTTACCGACAACCAGATCCTTATGGCTATTACATGTAGTAGCCGGTTTCTCCAAGTGACTCTATTAGTCACATGACCCCATGATGGTACTACCAAGTTTGGGAGTATTTTAAGACTCCTTCTCCTGGGAGAGACACCCCACATGCATACCATCCTCTAAATCCTTCCACATCTCTTACACCGATAGTTCCACTACCACCTACTCCAACGATGCAAGGGGAACTCCCCACTCAACCGTAACAATGGAATGCTATGAGAGCTGTAAACCTTCAACCCACTACTGGTTCGAACAACCGTACAAAGAGAAGACCCTTCTTTAAAACCAACAGTCCAAACAAGCTCTCACAACCACAAGCGGTTGAGTCTATGACCACTCCTCCATCAAGAAAGGCTTCAGAGCTCCCTTCAAACCAACTGGAGAGCTCAACGCATACGATTATGTTAACACATACCATTACTAACTAGATAAAGGTGGGCCACCTTCCCAAGAAACTCTCTAACCCCGAAAGTACCTTAATCTACCTCCAAGTCGTTGGGAATGAACCATGTAAGGCTCTTCTTAACTCAAGTTCCGAAGTCAACTTGATATCACAAGAAATGTATAAAGCCTGGAACCTGCCTCCACTAAAGAAGAGCAATATTCAATTGGAGCTAGCTGACCAGTCCATCACTGTCCCTTTGAAACTTGTGGAGGACACTGTTACCACTATTTGTGGTTGGTCATACCTAGCTGATTTCCTAGTGATAGAAGTCAATAATAACAAAGGGGATTTCCCAATTATAATGGGAAGGGCATGGCTAAGCACCATCAATGCCTACCTAGGAATCTGTGATCTTTCCTTG
Organism: Gnetum montanum; assembly: GCA_015680685.1. Lineage (NCBI taxonomy): Eukaryota > Viridiplantae > Streptophyta > Gnetopsida > Gnetales > Gnetaceae > Gnetum > Gnetum montanum. Next base: position 41,204 of record MNCI01009867.1, on the reverse strand, counting down.
GAGATATCTAAGGAAAAAATTTATGGAAAGATTGAGAAGAAGAAAGTTCCATGCATCACATACAGTGATACAGAGGGTGATGACATACAGGAATTCTCAACATCTCCTATATGCAACTGGTGTGCCCAAGAAACTCATATACAAATGTGCCTGTATGTAGCAACCACACAACAAGAAAACACCCAATGGTTGATAGCTAATAAGGAGAGCAATTCACCAACATGGAACTAACTAGGGAACAACTTGCAACCACAACGAAAGCATAGATACATTGGAATATGAGCATTGCCAACTTCCAATCCTTAATCTAAAAACATCAATTGGGAGAAGTTGGACACTTCTAAAAAATTCAAATAAATGCTCATTATTTCAAATCTCTCCATTTCAATTCAGTCATGGGGGAGATGGGCACTTGTGCTAATCAATTAAGGCCCTCAATTCTTTTAAGTTTCTGTTTTACACATACTTGTTTTACAATTTCTTTAACTTTTCTTGTTTTTGTTTTTCAACGTCATTTATAGTTTTTCATTTCTTTGTGTGTGTGTGTGTGTTATCCATTTTGTTAAGTTTTTCATTTAATAAGTGCTCCAAAGATGGTATGAACTGTACTCCATTGATTGCTAATGTTTGGTTTTTACCTTTAAGTTATGATGTTGATACTCAGGTATGCTTCTTTTGATATAACAGGCAATGAGTTCACATCATCCATGCATCCATAAATCTCTATGGTCTCTCTTGGCTTGGAACCGTATAGTCCCTTTCTCAATAATAAGAACTATCAATGAATTGGTGACTAGGCATTTCTCAAACTAAGGAAGGACTCAAGGATTGAAAAGGGTGCAACTTCAAGGGGATTTGATGCATTTGTGTTGTGATTCTCTTAGGTTCTTGGATGTTTTCTTATTGAGTTCTCTTATCATTTTGATGTTACCCAATTATCGAGAAGCTGAGTAAATAAAAATAATAAGTCTTTGCATGGTGTGGTTCTCACATAAAAACACAAAAAAATAGTGAGAATTCAAAGCACACCCCTTAGATAAAATAATTATCTGGGCTACAAGCACTGGTTATGGAACTAAAATAAATATGTTCCCTCTAACTAAGGCCCTTCTTGCTTCCTACCATCTCATCTTTCGTTTCGTTAGAATGGTGGTGGCTCTTGAGGAATGCATTCTTATTACTCAGGAGGATGGATTAGCCGAATGTATTAATGCAAAGTCACTAGATGTAGTTTGTTCAAGGTTAGAGTTGGAATGAGATTTACCAAGTCACATTAATCATTAAATATACAAGGGGTTGTACATCACCTTGTTCTTGAGATTCCATTCCATTCTCTTCTTTCCATCCTTCTTTCTCCATTTGTCACCTCATTGCTGGCTATATCATTAGTGTATATTTTGGTTGACGCATTGTTTTCTTTTTGGTAAATTCTTGTGGTTAAGACTTTAACTCTTGTTCCAAATGACATTACTAGAGCCTACGGACCCTTTGAATGTGGGTTTGTCAGGGAATTAAAGGCACGAGCCTGCTTTGGGGAGGATCCACTGGCATTCCTATTTGGTGCACCAGTTAAATTCTTTTCCTTAACATTTTTGCAGTCAACTCTATTTTGTTCATTTCCATCTTGACATCCATTTCATCGGCGTTACATTTGTTTCTTTTTCTCCATCTTCCTTGTTCCTTTTCTTTTCCTCCATTCTTTTGCTATCGGAGGTTTGCTCTTAGTCATGGGGGTCCTGGTCCAATTTTTTTGATTTTCTCCTAACCCCTACACCTTCGGTAGTCATCATTAGTATATCTCCAGATCCGTATCAGCCATGTCACAACTCATCCAATGGACCTTACACCGAAGCAAGGTATCAATTGAATTATGATTCATTTACCCTTGCTAATATAAGACTGTGTTGTGTATGCAGATGGTAATCATGCAATAACGGATTGGATCTGGAGGGAACACTTGGAATGGATCAGTGCTAAAGTAGCTACGCAAGGAGCAAGATCGATGGCATGCTTATGGATAGACAATGAAAGGTGCAATCTTGGTGTTGGCAGCAGCAGACTTCTTCTCTCTTCTCTGTTAGCTGCCAAATAAGGCCTAATGTCAAATGTATAAAGTGTTCAATCTTGTTGTTATGAACACCAGTTTTGTCATGTTCTGTAATGACGATTCGTTCACATGTCATCCCATTCACCATTAGTTCCATTCAAGTCAATAATCCCATACCTTCCCAATATTTTGTAAGAAACTCGAGGACAAGTTTTTATTCAGTCATGGGGGTATGATTGGATGCGATATCGCGTATGCGATATTGTGTATGCGATATCGTGGTCCACCGCTAGTTCTATAAATAAGAGGCGGCTCTTCCTTGTTTTGGCATCTAGATCTAGACCTTAGCCAAACTCTTGCCATTTTTCCATTCCAAAGTTAGAATAATTTCCATGTGCCCATAGTAGGAGTCCCAAAGTGAACAAATCTTTATTTGAGAAATTTTGTATTTGAGCATACAATTGTGTACAACAATAAAGACAAACTTTCAAATAAACCTTGTAGTGCATGGACTAAGCTAAATAGGACTTTAATTATTGCTAGTTTTTTAAATTCTTTCTTAAGGACTTAATCTCTCTCAACCCTCAACTCTCATAGTTAAGTGCATTTAGTACGACCGCTTCAAGCATGTGCCTTACGCTTGGTAATCCTAGTAATGAATAGCATTTGGTAACCTAGTAGCGTTGCATTGGTTCAAGGTGTGAAATGGCAAGTGAGAACGGATACTGATGCTAGGTTAATTAGGGCTTAGTTAGTTAAAATTAGTTAATTAGTTTCTTCACCCTTTTCCCTCTTAGCATAGGTGATAAAAACATAAAATATATAAAAATCACATGCCTTAAGCTTACTTAACCATACAACCATGAAAAATACAAGTAAGCTTGGGAGGAAAACCATTGATTAACCTTAGGTGTTTCATAAGGCATGTAGGCACTTAGTCTACAGAGTTTGACCGGATCGTGTGTGTAACGCTCATATTCGTATGGTTGAGTGTAGAGGTACCTTGCCACTCATTAGAAACTAATGTTGATAAATTGGATTATGACTTGGAACATCTTTCATGAGCTTGTGAAAGCTTAAAATGCAATTTATGATGATGATTTTAAAATCTTTTGATAGCCTAGATGAATGTAACAATGTAAAAAAAAAACTTGTCTTGGTCAACGGTGAGCCAAAAAAGGGGGTATAACATTGCCCCCTCTTTATGGATGCTACTAAAGTGTGAAAGGAAAATCCATCAAGAAGAAAATGGATGATGAATTGGTAGTGTGCCTACAAAGAAAAATCGAAGAAAAGGAAGCAATATGAGGGAGTAATTCTAGGATATCATCAATACACTGGTCATAAGGATAGTGCGATGCCATAAGAAGGGGAGAATGGCTAAATCATATTGCACAAGATGGCCAAAATGATGCTGTTGATAATGTTTATACCATATCCCATTGAAGCTCTTAACATATCCCCACTAGAATAGAATAAAATCATTTAGTTCTTACCAATGTGTTGATGAGAGGAAGGGGAGTTAGAGAAGGAATGGAGAAATATGGAAGAGGAGAAATGAAATATAAATTTGTGAAATAGAGAAAGCAATTAAACTAGGAAAGAAATAAGGGACATAACCTACATACTAAGTTGAGGTATTATGTCATAAAAGTATGGCATAGCTAGACACCACTCGCTAATGATTATTAATGATTGATAATTGATATATTTTCTCCCTATCTAACTCAAACTTAACACACCCTTAGATGGAGTTAAAATGGTAGAACACTCATTATTCTCTACATGACATAGATCACTGATAAACATCTTTATCATAGTATGTTGATAGGAAGAAATATTATTAGAATGGAATAAGAAGATATTGAGGATAATATACAAATTTGCATGAGAGAGATATAGAAGAATGGTAGAAGAACACACACACACACACACACACACACAGAGGATGAAAAGAAAGATAAGAAGGGAGGGAGTCAAAGTAAAATAATAAAACATAAATAAGATAGGAGATAAGGATTAGAAAAAATATAATAATTATTTTTTCTCATTTTTTTGTTTATTTTTTATCTCTTTTTTATTATTTTCCCTCCAATTGTAGTACTTCTTAAGATATTCTTGGTTCCCATCAGAATTTTCTAGATAATACGCTTTAGTGCTAAGATTTTTGATGACGATGAAGGGGCCATCCTTGAGATGAAGTGAAACATAGTCATTACATAATGATAGATGATGTTACATTAGATAAAAATATGCCACTATTTGGGCATAGATGAAGTGCTTAGAATGATGGTGGTTAGGCTAATAATAACTTGAGGATAAGTAAGATGGTGATGGTTAGATTTAAGGTTGATTAAAGAACAAATTACTCATAGATATGAGGAAATAATGATGAATGAATTATGTAGAGAAAGAGGAATGAGAGATGGAGATCACCCAAACTAAAGAAATAATTCTTTTGAAGGGTAGGAAGGTTAAATAAGTAGTGGGGGAATGTTGATTATGTTGTTGGTCTTGATGTCTTTACTAGATGAATTTTTGTGTGTTTGACATATTTTTATTTTGAAGATTATGAGCTATGATACAAGGAACTATGGTAAGAAAAAAATGGTTTTGTTTGTGGATTTTATATTAGCTATGTTTATTTTTTAAAATTTTCTATGTTTTATGGGGTTTTCCATTTTATATTTTATATGTTTTTATGATTTTTAGTGTCGATTCATAAGATGGAAAATGAAATGAATTAAAGTGCTAAATGAAAATAATGTTAAAGCTAGTGATAAAGCCATAAATTAAGGAAAAGAAATAATACAAGATAAAATAGTGTAAAGTAAATAAAATGAGAAAATTTAGCAAATTACGATAAATTAAAAGCATGAAGGTCACAAGGTAAAGATGATATGATTCTCAAGCAAGAAACATGTTGATAGTGGTTTTCTTGACTTGAAAACATGTAGGACCCTTAGCATTTTGAACAAATTCTACAATATCTAGCTTACGAAAGCATAGATCTATGAACTTATAAGAATTAGATTACTATAATATGTTAATAGTGGGCTCATTAGTTTCTTCTAACAATGATGTTTAACCCATGATAATAGGTTGGGATCCTAACATAGTTTCCTCTAACACATCTAGGTCAAAGATGGTAGGAACTTCAAGATTAGTGCAAATGATTACTTCCTTGTTCTTACATGGAAAGTGTATCTCTTGATGTATAGAAGAGGAAACTATGGGGTGATAAGCTAGCCAAGGTTTTCCTAAGATAACGTTTATTCCTGAGGAATAACTAATTACAATAAAGACAACTTCTAAAGCGATACATTTTTCTACTATGAAAGGTAATTTAATCGAACCTATGATCTCTATTCTAACTCTAAAAATTAAAATTAAAATAGAGTTAGAGTTAGATTATGTGATCTATTTTTTAAGGCCAAGACACTAAGTGATGATCCATGAAATGATGTTCGATCTAACTCCATCATCCACATGCACTAGAGGTAGCATCACACTATCCCTAATTTGTATAGTGATGTAGATAGGAAGCTAGAATATGGCACCTATGATAGGATGGATTTTGATATTCTTCAGTTTGAACACTAAGTATTCTACCACATACTATGAAGTATTGAGCACCAGTGAGATTGCTTAGACATGAGACTAGATGTGTGTTGGTATAGTGATGGATTTAAGAAGTTCTTCCAATGTCAAATGATGCTTCTTAAAGGTGGAAACAAGGTCAAAAGAAAAAGATTTGTCCCTTCTAACTTCATTACTATAATTATTTCGAGCAAAGCTTGATGTTTTGATGTTGAATCTTTGAAAGGTGGAAGCACTAGAGAAATAGTTAATGATAGAGTAGTAGAAGTAGTTATTAGAGTAGAAGTAAATACATTTTGAGGTTTATGGATTACCACCTTATTCCTTCACTACAAAGAATATGGTTATTAACTTAATCTTATTATACATTACCTTCTATTATGATGAGGTAAGAATATGAATTGGAGACATGGGAGTAAGAAGCAATGGTCATTTCTATGAGGTGGGTGGGGATAAGGAATGCAATGGAGGAGATCCTATAAAGGAAAAATAAGAAAAAAATTAACTAGGAAAGATCAAGTAGGCAAAATCAACCTACTCCTTAATGGTGGTGGAGGATTAGAAGTCATGGGATTTTAAGGAATGGAATGAGCATCATATTATGATGTGAGATCTATGAAAAATGAGGCTCTTTGTACCATTGGGATATCCAAAGTAAAAGAATTATCTATAAGCAATTTAATGAAAAATAATTTCTTAGGTTTAGGAGGATTAGTTTGTAAGGATACTTGGGGATTGGTTTGAAAGGAATCCAACTAGATAACAAATGGAGTTTTAGGATGATTATCTTTGGATTCAAGGTGGAATGCAGATACTTCCCTTGAATGGAAATTCAAGGGATCTTAAAATATGCATATCTTAATTGTTGGGTTGAACTAGTGTAGTGAAGAGTATTCTCCCTTTCTTGATAACAACTTGAATTTCATCTTCAAGTGCATTATAGTAATTTATGTCATGACCTACAACCTTATGGTAATATAAAAATTTGTTAGGATCATACCACCTTAGAATTAAAGGATATCCTTCTATTTGTTAGGAAGGATATATAGTTAAAGTCTGTAGGCATTGAAATATGATTGTAATTTCACTTAGACATATTTTTGGGTTATACATCCGTCTCTTAGTAGCATGTTATAGGGTTAAGGGTAGATCATCAAAAACTTGTGATATTTGATTCTATCTTTGGGTTATCTTCTTTACTTACGTCCATTCAATCAAGTTTGTCTAGCATTCTTGGGGGAAAATGAGGATGTTAGTGAAATTTTATTTACCAAACCTATTTTTTATTTGATGTTCTACAAGGTTTTTTCTTTACCTACTTTATTTATTTTGTTGTGGAAGTTAACCTATTATTGGTTGTTGTGTTAAATGGTCACCTCCTCAATGTGATTTGCTAAAGTAATGGCATCATGGAGGTAAGTGAGCTAGGGTAGACCAACTTTCTTTGCATATATATGTTAAGAGCTCCCTCAAAAATATTGAATAGCTGATCATCAAGAATTGGATGAGTGAGTTCCATTGTTGTTGAAGTCTAAGAGATAAACTTTAGGATGACTAGAGTAATGAAGTTAAAAGGGACAAATATTTTTCTTTTTGACTATCTAGATTCATCCCTTTTAACTTCATATGAATACAAGTGTTTATAGTGATGAAGTTAAAAGGGAAAAATCTAGATAGTTACTCAACCATACGAATACAAGCATTTCATGCATGATCTGATCAAACTCAGTAGACGGGCTAGTTGTGGTATCTATATAGTTACTCATCAATCGCAGTTTGTTGTCTTCCCACCTAGAATAGTATATGCTTTGTCACGTATGGGTTAGTTCATAGTGAGGTGTATGATGTGTTCCTAAACTAATGATGCTCCTAGATACAATGGAAATTAATCTTAGCTAAGCTAGGAGGAAAATGGTGAGAGAGTTAAACTAATAGGAAATAGGGAGAGAGAATCTAAGCTAGCCTAAGTGCAATGAGCATCTATTCCTTAATCATCTATACACATCTTGGATCTCATGCATGACTACCACTATGATTACCAAGCACATGGCCCAAGTACGCTACTGGGATACCAAGTAGTCACACATAGATGTTTGTGATAAGTCGTACTCATTCCACGTTTAATAGGAGTTGAGGGTAGAGAGATATTAACTAAGAAAGAAATTAAATAATTAAACTAAGTGAATGTTACAATGATGAAATAATCTCAATCTTTATTTTCGGTCATGTGCATGTCCAAGTATGTCACACTCTAATAAAGGATGTCGTACAATTACAATCATCACACTGTGGACATGCATTGGAAGAAAGGGGTTGAGAAGAAAAACTGACAAAAGAACTCTACTCTAACACTAAACTGACTATTACTTTCTCATGCACCCCATTGTGTATTTATAGGCTCACATGGGATGATATCGCATATCCGATAACGCTTGTTAGGCCCCAATATCACATACTTGATATTGCGGTCCGATATCGGGACTCATCAGATATCAGGGGTTTTATAACAGGGGTATGATATCAGCATCTGGTTAACAAGGGTTCGATATCGGCACCTGACAAGCCACGATTCATCAAGTAGATTGATAATAGAGATCTCCAAGTAGTGAGACATGAAAGTTCTCATTCTCATCATCATGCATGAATGATGATGTTACCACTAGCTTTGTTGTGTTGATCCTAGAACTAGTATCTTGAACGAAAATTAAGATTAGAATGACCCAATGGGAAATCCAACATTGACTATCTTGAATTTTTTCTGGCACTAGCAAGTGTTTGGATTTCATCCCTGATGAGTAGATACTCCACCAATGTTATCCTTTCATGCTCATCCAACTCCACTAGATGAGTCAGGGCTTGAATCATGGTTATGAGTAAAGTAATAATTTTGATGATGAAATTTAACTTTGGTAGATGTATACATGAACAAAAAAGTTATAGACATCATCTAAAATTGATTTGGGATCAAATGAGGTCATTTTAGCAAAGTTTTTGATAAGTGACAAAATTAAAAAAATACTAGCATTGGTGTAAATAATGTGATGCGATATAGTGACATAGAAAATATGATGTGATTTGACATGGTGACATGATGTAGCATAGGTAATGTATATGACACAATGTTTACATCATGTGTCTACATGTGTTGAAGGTGGAGAAGGAGCATGTAGTGACACTAGCACAAGTGCTCTAGGTCTCTTAAAATTTCAAAAAGTGCTTTGTATTTTAAAAACTCTAGTCTTAAATTGATATTTTAAGTTGGTATTTATATGCTTAGAATTTTTAAACTTAACCTCGAAGTCAAGTGCAGTTGAGTGGAGTTTATTTTTGGAAATTGGAAGTTGAAGTGCATATTGATGATGTAGGTAACACGATGTAACACAACACTCTTGTCATGTGTTTGCATGTGCATGTGCTACAAATTTGACAACGGTAGATGATGTAATGCTCACATTGCATATCTATGTCACTTGGTTATATTTAGAAATTTTTTTTGTTTCCATGTGTTGATACAAATTTGACTAAGATAGATGAAATGATGCTCAAGTTGCATGTTTGCATCGCTTGATCATAATTAGAAAACTTTCTTATATCATGTCTACCATCTCAAACTTGTGATAGATGTTAAAAATTTAGCTAAGATAGATGACATGAAACTCATATCACCTAACAAGAGTCAAAATTTGTTTTTCAAATTTCATGTTTTTGGGTAATGAGGTACCCCTATGTTCAACCATATAAATCACAAACATTCATGCATGATCTAGTCAAATTTCATGGATGGGACTAGTTGTGGCATCTAGATTATTATGTCTTGATCACAATTCGCTATCTTTCGACTTGGACTAGTGGTAGCTTTTTCACATATGGTTTTGTCCAAAGTGAGGCATATGATAATTAATGTTTTTTGACCCTAAGCAACTCCTAATGATAATAAAAAAAATTAATTGTTTAATCTAATTAACAATGGAAAGTAAAGTCTAAACTAGCCTATGGGTGATGACTTTCCATTCCCAACTTGCTGTACACATCATGTTTCCATGTATCCACTATTGGGATTACCAAGTGCTATGCTACTGGGTAAACCAAGCAATAACACTACTAGGATTACCAAGCAAATAGGTGTTGACGCTCAAAACTAGTCATGCTCATTCCATCAACTCATTAATATGCATGGGAACATAAATATTAACTAAGTATATGAAAAGTAAATTGCATTAAAAGTGAATATAATCTAAGTCAAAGTGCTGTAATGAATAAGAATCAATCTAAATTTTATTACTATTCATGGAATGTGTCTAGGTACATTGCCACTTAAATAATATGTCATACAATTGACTTAGATCCACACTACAAACACTCACTGACTACTCTCTAAAACTATGGAATAAAATTACAAGATTTTTTCTACTCTATTGACTAACTTATGTCCAAATCATGTGCCCAAGTGTTATATTTATAGGTTGGTGCACATCCTGTGATATTGGATATCTGATAATGTAGCATCTAATCTAATATTGGATATGCAATATCTAGGCTTTGATATTAGAGCTAAGATATTGGAGCTTTGATATCTTAGCTAACCAAAAATTGACTTTTTGTTAGATATCCCAACCAACTGATGATTCATCACATGTATTGTCTAATGTCTTATGAAGCTTACCAAAACTACTTAAAATTGAGGTATGTCATATTGGAACTAATGTAGACTCCTTGGTAGAGGTTTGAGGGTGAATCTATGATGAGAAGAAAAGTTTAGAATGTCTACTAGAAATTTGACTAAGGTAGATGATACTTGGTCAAATTTTCAATTTCAGTGGAAGTTGTCAAAACTGATGATCATATGTTGGGTGATGACTTAGAACATCTTTTGGAGGCCTATGGAAGCCCAATACATGACTTATGATAATTATTTTGGGACATCTTGATAGCTCAAATGAATGTAATAATGTGAAAATCACACTTGTCATAATCATTGATAAGCTAAAAAAGGTGGGTACAATAGTGTCCAATTAAACCAAACTTAAAATACTCACCTTTAAATTTTAAATCATATTTTATAAAAACTTGTGAATCTTTAACAATGGAAATTGTTTATTTTCTAAAATGTTTTATGTTATTCAATAGTTACATCTCCTTTATGATCAATCTAATCATACCTTATTATTTTTTAAACTCCTTATTATGGTTTAAACTTTGACAAATTATCCCATGATTAAAACTTACTAATAGGCAATAGAGTAGATCATATGCTCAACCATACAAATTAGAAGCATTTCTACATGACCACTCATATTCCATGAACTAGGCTAGGATGGTATCTAGCCATTTAAATATGATTATAGATCATTATTTTCCCAGTTACATTCATGAAGATTTTAGTATGTATGGTTAAGTATAACTGAGGCATATGATTAATGTTGTATGACCATGACTAAAATATAATTAAAATTAAATATAAATTAATCCAAGTACAAAAATTGAATTTAATCTAGCGTATGTGATGAGCAACTATTCGCAAATTATTATACATAGCTTGAACTCTTGCTAGTATTAATGGATTACCAAGTCTTCATTGTTGGGTATACAAAGTGGTAGACTATTCATATTACCAAATGTTAATAAGTTTTTGCTCAAGGTTGGTCATAATTATTTTGTGTAATTATCATGCATGTAGTTTTAAATAATTAACTATGTGTATAGGAAGTAAATGAACAAGGAAAATTAAATTGTAATTAAAAAATATTAAGCTATGTCAAAGTGCTATAATGAATGGAAATTAATCTTAATCTTATTGTCATTCATGAATGGTGTCTAGGTATGTTATAGGCACATACTAACTATTCTCTTCTAACTTATGAAATAAAACTACAAGTTGGCTACAACTATGATTAAAAATGTACATTTAATATAGTAGCTAGTAGTATTTATTATTTATACCAATCCTAGATACATCATATCTACGATGTCATATGAAAGCATATGACATCACAACTACAATGGTATTGCTATGACATCATAGCCTTTGAAAAATATACTTCATCATATCCCTATGATTAAAGAAAAATTCAGCCTCAAGTTAAATAAAACTAAGACTAAGTTTGTTACAAAATTATGAAGGTGACTCAATTGACTAAATGACTGATAAATTAATTAAAAAACTTGAGTGGTTTACAAAAAGATAAAACATTGAACATATAAAAACTATAATTGGTGATCATAAGAGAGAAGAAATTGTTGATGATCGTTTGGACCATCAATGTTGTTGGGCCTCCAGTCTCGTGACTTTGGGATCATGGGAAATGAAGGTGTTCTTTAAACAAGGTTGAGGTGCTTGTTGGTCTATAGCAACACCAAGGCCTAGATACCTCCAAATAGACTCTGTTATTATGAAATGAACTAAACATGAGTATGTGTTTGCTATTGTGAATGTTGAAATAGTTAGGTTATGTATGAAATTGTAATTGGCTAATATAAAAAAAATTTAGCTAACTTTCCAAGTAATGTGAATTGTTGAAGGTTCCTATTTTGTCAAGTCACTTAGTCTTACGTTACTTGTAACAAATAAAATTTCACAAAAATGTTTAAGCACAATTCTACCATTCTACTTCTAATTCTCCCTAGAGAGAAAATTTCACAAAGAACATGAAATAGAGTGAGATTCAATGGGTTTTAAAAAAGATAAAAGAAAAGAAAGTAGATTTCTGTGGGATCTCAAACATTTAAATAATGTAAACTTACATGAGGAAACACTTTGTAATAAAGCTATTCCAATTCAATATATTTTGAATTGTCCAAATCCTTTAAGCTCAATAAGCAATTTTGTAAAAGACACTTTAATTTAACTACCAAAATGCTTTGTAAACAACAAAGTAAAATGTGACATTTCGTCCCTAGGTGTCATGGAAAACATCAAATATACGATATATTAGAGATTATGCGTACAAAGAAAATATACCAATGCGAAATATAAGTGATATTCAGCATTATGTATAAAGGAAATAATAGGAAAAACTGTAGAAAAAAGAAAGAAAAGAATGCTTTATTGATATGGAAAAGTGAATCCAAATTGTGCTCTAAGAGTGTTCCTGGGGTTTTTTCCCTTTGGCATCTATCCTTTAGAGGCAATCCAGCACTGCTACCATGGTTAGGCCTATAACATGGCCAAAAGAGATGGCTAGTCCACTTCTTGTCTCGCTTTACTCAGCTTCTTGTGACTTGCCTATATCGGTTTCACCACCCCATGACTTACCTGTATTAGCTCCACCATTCCCATGCTGGCATGACCTCTAACCTTGGGTATAAATTCTTTTGGTCAAACTCCCAACAGTTACCTTAAGAGACACGTCTATTATTACAACATGCCCTTTTAGGTCTTAATTACAACTACCCTTTTGGGTTTTGTTGAGATAACAATAACATTTGTTATGAAGAGACACCATCTTCATTAGGCAATCTCATCATTTGAGAATGGGGATGTGACATAAAAGCTCTTATTTGGCTAGTTAAATATTAGTCAAGAATTGCAAACAATAGAATTTTCAAAAAAAATTGACAATTTCAAAATTGCAATATTAATGTAATAAAATTTAAAAATAAAGAAGCTATTTCAATCATCTCAAAGTATCAAAGATTTTGTAGATTCCCTAAACTCAAACAAGCAACTTCTATAAGACATTACTATTAAATTACTTAATATGCTTTTCTACAACATAAGCTCTTATTTGGCAAACTTTAATAGAAGTCTAATATTGTGCAAAAACAGAGCTATAAAGGCAACATAGAAAAATCCCAAAATTAAATACCAAGCATGATACTATCTAAATTATTAGCGAACTAACTAAAACAAAAAGGGAAGAAATGAATTCACAAGATTTTTAAAAAGTAGCTAAATTAATGTCTTTAGCAAGCCATGCTTTACAAGAAATCTTCAATATTCTTCCAAGTTGCTTTAGGTATCTTCTACCTAATCCCCTTTGGAATCTACCCTTAAAACCCCTTTTATGGTGACTTTAGGGTAGTTACCATCATCATGAAAAGTTGAGGTGAGTTACAAATATATGCATAATCGACATCAGCAGGAGAGCGTGAAAAAAATATCGACATAACCATGAGAGCGTGAAAAAAAAATAAAATTAATTTACGGAATTACGGGTATAATTCTATTTGCTTGCTGCATTGATCCGACAGTCGAACCTGTGGTTGGTGGAAAAACATGATGTGCCTTTAAGAATCGATTTCAAATTGATCCAGCTATACCAGGTTCCATAACTGATCCTCAGTAACTTCGGCGTCATCGCCATCGTCACCGTTGATGACGGAAACCTCCTCTGAAACCCTAGCACTGTACCATGAACTCCAACGGAAGCGGGGTAAAACACTCTGGACGAAACGACAGATGGTTCAAACACACGATCTGCAACAGAGAAGGTATCCATCTGGCAGTGTTTGAATATGTCTTTACTCGGATCATCCAGCCACGGCAGAGACAATTGTTTGCCGAATCCGTTGCCCAAGACCAGACAATTGTTTGCCGAATCCGTTGCCCAAGACCAGGCTTACATGATCATTGGTGCCAGCAAAAGGTCTGCAACTCCTCTTTGCCATGTGGCTGATTGAAATCCTCCAAATTCACATTCGTCGCTACGATTTCGGATTGTTTGGATGTGGTTTCCTGAAGAAACTTGCATAGCGAGTTTAGGGACGTGGGTTTCAGCTCTGATTTTCATGTAGGTAGTGCTCTAGTTAATATGTATATTAAATGTGGTAGTTTGCAGGATACGTGCCAGATGTTTGATGAATTGGCTCTCGTTCAGAGAGATGCGATCCGCGTGCAGGTAGAGGCTGCAGAAGCACAATGGTGTTTCGAACATAATGCAATACGCAGCTGCACGGTGGAATGTTAAGTATCAGCACTTCTCATCCTCTATTGTTGCGCCAAATGACATCACGGCAGTTTATTCTTAAAAACGAGCCACAGAAGCAGGATGCAGAGTAGAGCTTATCTATGAAGTTTTCGATTCCAGGGTCCCTCAATAACCCACTTGCCAAGGGATGCCAATGAAAATCCTCAGTTCTAAGATGTCAACTGTTGGTGGTAGGTCTTTGCATTTCTCATGTGAACAAAATTTCCGTCCCCGGTGTGCAGAGTTTCCCGTGATTGTGAACGTTTCTCGGACATTATATTTCAGCAATAGTACGATGTATGTTAAGATCTTCTGTCTTTGATCAGTCCCTGGATACATGCTGCTGAAGTTGCCAAAGTGACGAGCAAAGCAAGAACACTCAGAATCTACAGAAACCACCATTGTTTGGTCCATGTTTTGACATGAGCCCTGACCGCTATATTTCTAGGGGCAGATGAGCCACCAGAAGCCTGAAAACAATGGCACTCAGAATCCCCCAAAATGTGATTAAAGAGGAGAATTAATATAGCCAGTGCCACAGTTGAAGTCACATAGAGGCTTCTCCAGCATAACCTGAATATGTTGAAGTTGAGCCACGTAAAAGTTCCAACAAACAAATTTTGAGAAGGTGTAGAAGTGTTTCTCCTGAGCTACAATGAATATAATCTTGCAATGGATAGTCAGTCTCAGTGAAACACCATGAAAATTTCGAGGCCTCTGCAGTTCAGCGAACAACTGATGATTCAAACAAAAGGCCATAATAGGGCACGGCGCATCAAGTTCCTTTTCAGTCGAAGGTCTGTCCCACCACGTAGCACAACACAAGTAAATTCCAGAGGACGGAGCAAAGCGACAGATGCACGAAGGCAAAGTTTCCAACTTCGCAAGTTATCTGTTTCGAAAATCTTAACTTTTGGCAAATCACGCTGTATTATGCTACATAGCGTAACATCACATTGTGCAGCGTAATATCAAAGACAGTCCACCGCACCATCAAGGATGGCAAACATGCAAGACTTCGACAGCCCAGTAAAAATTTTAAGGCCTAAGCAACAGTTTGCAGTATGACGCGCGTTTCAGCGGGTTTCCTTCCCTGGTTAAGGGGCCCATTACGCTGCTTTATGCAGTGCAGCGTAGTAAAAACCCCGAAAAAGATAGAAACAGAGGAAGCATGGCAACAACACTTCAACTTTTGCAATTTCGTTATTTTATGCTGAATTATGCTACGATGCGTAATTTAGTGTAATCCAGCGTAATTCAAGTAACGACAAACACATCGGTAGTTCATACACCACAATACGCTCTCTAGTGTATTACAAGCGTAATCAAAGGACAGTCTGTTGTCAAAGCCCACATGAGGGTAGTTTACGATGCGTTACGTAGCATAGCGTTGTAAGCTTTAACAACAACACATTGAGTCAACAACATTTTATGAATTCAGGACACGCGTCACTTAAACCGCGTTTTTCTCCTGACCTTGACCTTATAAATGCTCTAGTTGACGAAGATCAAAAGGGGTTAGCAAAATTTTTTCTTCAAGGTTGGAAAAAGAGCAAAAAAGAGAATCAGCGATCATGAGAACGTCGGATGTGATTGACAAGAATTCTTGATCAGAAACAATCGGCTACCAGATATTCTCCCACGGGTCTGACTTCCTTGTGCCCAGATTGGCTAGATCAAGGTAGATTGATCCTCGCTTGTTTCATCTTTATATAATTTTCTTATTACTAGCATATGCTTCGTCCAAACCGAAGCCCAACCTGAAATCATTGTATCAAACACATTGTTTTTAATAAATTAAATCCTAGATCTTGTGATCGTATTATCTACCAAATCTGATCTCCTGTATCCTGGTTAGACAAATTTGGCAATCTTATCTAAATCATTTGCATTATCTTCAATTGCTTTCGGGGTTAACAACATTGCATCTTTTTATAAAGAATTTGCATTTCGTCACCATCGTCACCNTTGTTCACTTGGTAAGTTCATATTTTCTAACTTAAATTAAGTGAACCTAGAACCTTACCTCCAATCCATTAGCTTTTTCCTTATTGCCTTAGTGTGATTTTAGAAAAAGCTTTAGTGGAGTTAAAAAGCCTTTTACTATTAGTTTCTAGTAGATTTATTTTTTGCTATTAGTTTCTAGTAGATTTGTTTTTTGACTATGTTTTTGGTATCCTTGGAGACGACATAGAAGCTTTGGTGAAGGTTTTGGTGAGGCCATGTGCATGGAGCAATGCAATAGTTGTACATGTATGCTATCAGTTTTTACGCATGGCAAGGTACGTGCAATGTGGTAGTCTCCATAGAGTCTAGCATAGTGATAATCAAGAGCGTGTTTTTAGCCCCTTTCCTAATGTCATAGTACCTATAATTTTATTGTTTTTGTTTCATTTAAATGGTTAGGAGTATTATCATATTATGGAATTAATGAATTTTCTTATAGCTTTTAGGTATGGTTTTCTGGTTATATATTTCTTAGGTTGATATTCTCTTTCTTCCTATGGCAAGATATATTACATTAATTCATGATTTCGTTCTTCTGCATGATTTAAGTATATTATACTATATGAGTATATTATTTTGGTTATCTTGCCATTTTCAGCCTTAGAAAAATATAGCTTGGCTAAATGCCTCATCCATGTGTATGGGATGATCCACGAGATTTACATCATCCCAATCAAAGGTCCACATGGGACGATCCACGAGATTTGCAACATCCCAATGGAAGGTCTGAACCAGAGATCCCACCTTGAATTCTACGTTGTTCAAACCCATTTGAGCACGTGCACAGATTTTTCGGAAGGGAATGAGCTCGAAATTGTTGCCAAATGACAAGAGATTTGATCCCACAAATTGTTTCAGATCGAAAATCTCTAGGTTTGGCCACAGTGCTGGATCCTTGAGCATCCCCATATGTTGTGTTCTCTAGTATGAAGTAGCCCTCAACCTGAAAAGGGAGAAATTAAAAAAATCAAATATTAAAAATCATTAATGACAAATCAGAACTTGCAAAGAGAGCATTGTTTTTTATTTTTTAAATTTTGGGCAGGAAAACCAAATGAGATTAACTTGTTTCTAAAGATGTTTAAAATTATTAAAAAAAATGATTTCAGAAACATAACTTTTCTGTTATGTAAGGGTGTTGCAAGGATGTAAACTTTTCAGAAACATAACTTTTCTGTTATGTAAGGGTGTTGGAATAGACAAAGCATCCAGGGAAACTACGCTTTACACTCAACATTGCACTGACGCTTGTTGGGTTATAGGAGTATAAAATATCTGTACCGACACCATGATTTCAGTGGATTTTCTGATCTGTTTTAATGACAATCAAGAATATCTCGTTCATGATTTCAGTGGATTTTCTGATCTGTTTTAATGACAATAAATAAATATCTTGTCCATTCATTCTGTTGTTGGGTACGCTTGTGAACCACCATAGGAGAACAATTTTTTGTTTCACCCAATCAAAAAAACGTTTTTTAAATGTTGGATCCGTGCTACTGAACCGGTTGGGATGAAATATGGGTTGTGTGGAGGGTATCATGATATACTGAAAAAGTAACCAGAGACAATTTTGTAACGGTGTGACAGGCAATTTACTGACAATGCATTAATACCGTTTCTAACGGCATGCCATCTAAATTACAACGCTGTAGGATTCCTAAGCAAAATAAAGGGTTAAGGCATTTGATTCTGATTAACAAAATGGTTTGGTTAAAAAAAATACCGAAAATAGACGAAGAAAGAAAAATAAGATCGTATTGACATCATTAACTGGGAGTGGGGATTGATTTGAGTTTGACATGAGATGGGGAAAATGCATTTCCTGGATGTCAACAACATCAATAAAATGATGAGGATATGTTACAAGGACTTTGCGTTTCCGTAACAAAAGTTTGCAAATTAGCATTGAAATATTTTCCCCGTAATTCAGTGGGCAAAAACACGAGTTACACGCTACCCGCCAAAGTGTGAGCACGAGTTACGCAAGAGTTTGTTTATGCAAGGTAAAAACAAGTTCATGATGAATAAAATTATTAATGAGCGAAAACGACAGGCACCATTATTCAAAAACCGTCTACTCAAGAGTTTGTTTATGCAAGGTAAAAACAGTTCATGATGAATAAAAATATTAATGAGCGAAAACGACAGGCACCATTATTCAAAAACCGTCTACTGCGTAAAACCTTCCGAACCACCATTGCGTAATAGTAGTGGAAACTGGACTGGGCAAATGCTCAAACACCTTTAAAAATAATCAGTATTTGGCATATATGTCACGAATACCTCATCTGTTTGATCTCGCGGTTCAAATGTTGCGTCAGATTGATGTTTTAATTTCTGTGTTATATATCCATCGTGTGCCCACGTAATTAAAAGAAAGATGATAAACAAAGGATGGTTTCAATTTTACTGGGCAAAGAACTTGAAAAAATCCGATACTGTCATTTTGTCTCTCCAGAAATTCTAGAACATCCACGTCTCAGACATAAGGAAAATTTTCCTTTTTAAGATAGGTAACAACTTTCTTCCGAAGATTCTTACAACTAAGACGCATACCCATCCATAGGATTTGGGGAATGAAATCGGCCAGATTAAACGGCCCAGACAGCGTCATAAGTGCTACCGCCATTTTTTTGAACTCGCTGGCTTTGCCTTCCCTCATGCAGGTGATGCCCCAGAAGCAACTGCAAGCACAAGAAAACACTGTAAACTGAAAAGCTAACCAGTCAGTGTCCAACCCAAAGTTCTAACCGCGGAGCTTATAGCATTCAACCGCTCAAAACCAAATGTTCAACATTCCATTGGACCACACGGCAGATAACTTCACAAAAAGCCAAAATAATATCCCCCACTTGAAACGAAACAGAAACAAAAAAAATTTCGCGTTTGAGAGGAGAAGGAGAAGCAGCAGCAGCAGACCTGACCTGACCGAGGATGTTGGCGGTACAGATGTTGAAAAACTCAGGCAAGCAAAGGCGGACCTCAAATGCACGCACAGCAGTAGTGCTATCTGGATCTGCAATTTGAGGTACAGGACAGGCCATAGCTGGGTGAGGGCCGCATGCGGTGCTGCACCCAGCCTGCAAGTGGCAAACCCACGGCCCTGGTGGAAGCTACTTCCATCGCTGCCTCAGGAGCGATGCAAGCAGTTTCCACCCTGCTACAACATATGTCGCTGTGAGAGCGGCTACCGATGAACCCTGGTGGAAGCTACTTCCATCGCTGCCTCAGGAGCGATGCAAGCAGTTTCCCCCCTGCTACAACATATGTCGCTGTGAGAGCGGCTACCCATGAACCTTGGTGGAAGCTACTTCCATTGCTGCCTCAGGAGCGATGCAAGCAGTTTCCACCCTCCTACAACATATGTCGCTGTGAGAGCGGCTACCCATGAAACCGCTTCTGCACACTCCTTTATATATGCTATTTTATTTATAATAGAAAGGAAACTTACTAAAGGAGGGCCGCTTTCTCTTCTTGTGAGCAGCGAGCTAGAGGGAGGTTGCTTGGGAAAGATGCTCTGTCTACCTCTGGCGCTGCTCTGGCTCTCCCACCAAACGCGGTCAGATTTAATACTTTAGCTTAATTTAATAGTTTTTATTTCTATTATGATATATCTATGTTTTATATTTCTATATTCTGCCCCTATTTTTATAAACTAAAATTGCAAATTGGAAATATATAACTTGAAAATATGCCAAAGTGAAATGAAAATTTTAAACTAAAAAATTAGAATTATCCTAAACATTTAGCCAAAATCCCAAAGTGTAATTTGTTAATAAAGTAAATATACCATAATTCAAATCTTTTCTTATATACATAAAATGAAATGTGTCTATTGAATATAATAATTTTTTCTAGCACTCTCAATTCTTAACATTCACTCAATAATACACATAAGTTCACTTCCCTTTCAAACACTTATCCATGTTTTCATAATAAGTCAAAGTACAAAAAATCATTTTTCAGCCAATATTTTTCTAACTTAGTCCTTGCTAGATACCTACTTCTTCTTCTCCATCAACACTTCATTTTTCTTCATCTAAACCTCAAATACTAAAACACTTCTTTATAATTTATCAATATGTGATAAAATATTGATAACAAAAAATTATTAATAATTGTTATTTACTTTCTATGTCTTTTTTCTTTTTTCTGACTAAGTATTGGTACAACATCTACTTCTATAATCTTTTCTTCTATTTCTTGTAGGCTTACTGCCTCTAATTTCTTAAAATGTTCTATTAATATTGCATTAGCATCTTCTTTTATCAATCCTTTGATGTTTAATTATTCTAGTGATACATTTGGGATTGAAGGTATCTTCAATATTTATTCTAAATTTGTATTTTTAATGTCTTTTTCACTCTTCTCTATTTCTTCATCATCCTCTCCCATAGGAGTGATTAGTGGAGCCAAGTTAGGGATCTCTACACTCATACAATTCATGAATTTCTCGTAATCTTCAATCAATCCCACTACATTTATAAAAATCATGATGAGATTATTATTGCTATCATTTTTCTTGTACTTGTTGCCCAGCTTTATGGCTCTTCTTTTGTAATACAACTTATTTACATGGTGCTTTATTATCAGTTCCTCTCATCTTACACACTTTTTTTCCCATCTTTATTACATTGTGTATAAGAACATGACTCTCCATCCCTCTTACCATTGTTAGTTTCTTTTGTTTTGTATATCTTAAATTCTCCCAAAATGTTGTATCACGAATATTGTATTTGGCAATAATGATCTAAGATATCTACAATAGGTCCATCATGCTACTCATCTTTTTTTCTTTTAATTTCAAAATTTTGAAGTTCATCTTCTAATTTTTTCACTTTCTTCATTGATGCCAACATAGTCAATTTATGTTGATGATTCATATAGGCCATCTTCATCTCAAATTCACCTAACTTCGAGATGAAATCTTTATCTTTGGGATTTATTTGATCCATCATATTTCCTTCAAAATCTAGGTTATAATGCTTTCCCATAATGAGTCTTAAGTATCCATTAATATCAAAATTATGAGTCATGTCTCTCTCAATTTTTATTTAAATCTTTTCATATCCCATGTTATTTAAAACTTACTTTCATCTTCCATGACTTTCCTTAGCTTTGATTTCGAATAATTCATCATTCCATCATAAAAGTCCACTTTGTCTTTTAGTCCAAACCACTTTTTCTTATATTGTCTCACTTTCTCTACAAAAATTCAAATATA